>PVLD010031009.1:0-16213 GCA_004027595.1 Dinomys branickii
TTTCCTCTTGATTCTCAACACAAATCTGGCTAAAATCCCCCAGCAATAGCCATACCACATCCCCAACATTCAAATGCCTTGAAATCTCCTTTACCAGATCAATCAGTTCACTGCCACCCTTAATCTCAGTCTTAGGCAAAGTCTCTGGACACAAGCAAAATGCAGACAAACTTCCTGCCAAACCATAACATATATCATCTGGAGTCCAATAACCAATGCAGTCCTTTTTTCCAAAAGAAACCTCCCAAACCTGGTGTTCACTGGCAGGATTTCTATCAGGTTTCTGGTCTTCTGAGCTCTGACCAGAAGCTGCCAGACAGAACAGCTAAAAGTGTTCTAGGGCATCTCTTTCAGACAACATCTCTGAACCTTTCCAAACTCTTCCCACAAGCAATTTCAAAGGCTCTTGAACCACACGGTGAGGTATAGTAACAGCAACAACCCCATTCTACTAGTACCAATTTCTGTCTTAGTTACATTTCTTTCGTTGCTGATACTAAAATACCCAACACCCAAAATGAAAGAAGGAAAGGTTTATTTAGCTTACAGTTTGTGGAGGTTTCAGTGCATACTTGGCTGGTTCTAAGGCAGAGAGGCACATGGCAGAGGGCAAATGTTCATGTTGGCAGAATAGAGCAAAAACAACAAGGGAAAGGGTGGAATGGGACCCAAGCAGCCTCTTTCTACCTCCCTTGCATTGTAAACAGGCTACTCACATCCAGGGGGCGTGTAGCACTCACACAGTCTCTATGCCCTCCTCTTCCACATGCTCAGGATGTGTACAAACCAAGCACCCTGGCTTCTGGCTGAGTCACTCAGCCAAACCTCTGGACTTCCCAAGGTGAAACAATGTTTCAACCATAACAGTCCTCAAAGGTAGACAGGGGAAAGGCCAGACCTGCACCATCACCCTCAGGACCTCATTGTGCTCCTGCATGAAGATGTCTATAAATAAGTCATGGATGATGGGAAGGGGCAGGTAATGCGGAGTGGCACAGGCTGTGTGTGGTCCCACTCTCCAGGAGGATCCACTTGGCCAGCTCATACAGCAGCGATGGGGGGGGGCTATGCACGCTCATCCTGAGATGTCTGTGAAGAGAAGGAAACTGGGTAACATCCAGGAAGAGGCATATGTTCAGACCAAGCTCAGAGACCCTTTCTAACCCATGAAAATCAACACAGAGCCAGTATCCCTGGTCTAGCTGAAGTAACACCTTCTCAGATTATTCCAGTTTCACTGACCTGGGTGGCTACAAAGCTATACATGTGCCCTTATTGGAAGCGGGATCCCACTACCGTACCCACTTGAAGCAACTAGCCCTTTGAATTCCAGTCGCTCAGAGATGTGGGTTCTGATAATTGTGAAATCTCAGTCTCTTCTTGGGGAAGATTCTGATCACTAGGACAAAGCCTAAAATCATAATGGAAGTGTGTTTTGTTCTTACCAACTACGATCTTCACTCCCAAGTTGAGGCCAGAAAGGGCACATTACTGCCAGCCTAAAAATGGATCCAGTTATTTTTATTTTGTGAAGTTTAAGAAGCAAGTATAAAAGACATGCAGCATTGCTCTATAGCATGTGAAACTGCTAGTTCTGCTGTAGGTTGTTAAAACTCTTCTGGGTGTGACCACTTAGCAATTTGTGATGGAGTCAGGAGAAAAATATTGAAGAAAAGAGTCTCCACCTTTAAAATTCTGCAGACTTGGGCAGGACAGGATAAGTCTATAATTCTTACACTATAGCACTCCAAGGAAAGAGAATTCAAAGTTTGATCCCAGCCTGACAATTTAGTGATTTAGCAAGAATATCTTGCAATAAATTTTCATTAAATAAAAATTAGGTAGTGGCAGGTATATAAGTTCAAAGACTGTGGTTTAAGTCCCAGGACTACAACAAAGAAAAACAACCACTGTAGCCAGGTCTTGTAGTGGATGCTTGTTATCCCAGGACACTGCACACTGACACATATGGGTCACTCCCAGTTCTAGGGTAGTCTGGCCTAGGTTGTGAACCTAGGCCATTCAAAGCCAGCCTAAACTACTTAGTGAGATCCTGTCTTTAGAAAAAGAATTAAGATCAAGCCAACAACAGCAACAAAAAACACACGAAAGAAAACCAACAAACAAAAAAGCCTAAATAAAGGCCTGGTGTACAGTATTAAAAAGATTCTTCTTTACTTTTGTGTGCAGGACAGTGGCATGAATGTGCATGTTGCTGAGTCACCAGTTTAGTTCTTGTTTCTTTTTTCTTTCTCTTTCTTGGCTGTTTCTATTTTGAGACAGGATCTCACTCTTTTCCAAGCCTGTGTAGACTTTGCAATTATATTGCTTCAGCTCCATGAGTGAGCAACATTTCAGACAGGTGTAAATACACCCGCCTATGTGGAATTTTTTCAGCTTCATTTTTAATTCTCTTTATTCTCACTTAGAGACAGTCAGGTTGCCCTTGAACTTGTGTACTCCATGTTGGACTCAAACTCAGAGTAGTTCTATATTCTCACCCTCTGCAGTGGTGGGATTGATGGTGAGCACCAACATGCTTGGCTTTTTAAAATCCTTCTGTTGATAGGAACTGAGCTGAGTCCAAGCACTGAGAACCAGGGCCCTCACTAAAATCAGAAGCCATCATCTTTGACTTATTTTTACTTTGTCTTCTTGTTTTTGAAGACAGTGTCTCACCATGTAATTCAGACCAGGCTTAAAATCACTATGTAGCCTAAGCAGGCTGCAAATTCACACTGATCTTCCTGTTTAGCCTTCCTGCTAGGATTAATGGTGTGCGCTACGAGGTACTGCGGAGCTGCTACTTAAGTAACAAAAACTGAATATTTAAATTGTGAAAAATCATTTTCCTTTCAAGTGCTTGGGAGGCTGGGGCCGGAGAATCCCAAAATTCAAATCCAAGCCCAAAATGGGTAGTGTAGTGATGTAGCAAGAGCTTGTCTTAAAGACTTCGGATGTAATTCAGCCTGGATAAAGGCAGGTAGGGTAGGAGAGTAGAGGGAGAGAGAAGGACGGAGGGAGAGGGGTGGAGGGGAGGGGGATAGTTCCAGCTGGATGAGGTCACACAAGCCTCTAGTGCCAGGCCTTGGGGGACTGACAAAGGATGGAGAGTTGAAAGTCAGCCTAGGAGTCAGGAGGCCCCGTCTCACTACAAAAGAGCAAATATAGTGGTGTCATAGGTGTTAGCTCTGTCATTCTGCACCCCTGTTTCAGACCTCGATATTAAAAGAAAATATACACATATTTGCTATGATAAGTTCAAGACTAGAGCCCATGGCACTCTAGTCCACAGATCTACCATGGAGCGAGCTTCCCAGAGCTGTTATTAAAATGCTGTTAGAGCCAAGTTCGGGGGCACACCCAGTAATCACAGCAATCAGGAGGATCGAGGCCAGCCCAGGCTACACAGTGAGTTCAAGACTAGCCAGTAGTATCATGTGTAGACCTTGTTTCCAGAAAATACAACCAAAAATAAGCAAATAAATACAAATACATACAATATTAAGAAAGAAGTCTGGGGCAGTGTGGAAACCTGTAATGGCAGCACTGGTGAAGATGAGCAGGAGGAGTTCTAAGACAGGCAGGGGTACGTAGTGAATTCAAGGCAAGCCTGAAATGCACAGTGAAAACTTGTGTCAAATGAATAAATAGTTTAACTGGTGAATGAATTAACTGAAAACACAGGCTTGTTGATCCACTCATATAATCTCGGGATCTTGGAAAGCTGGGAAAGGAATCTTCCAACTTGTAGTCCAATGAATGTACCTTAGTGATTGTTGTCTCAAAATAGAAAACAAAATAATAATGGATGAGCGTAGAGCTCAGCGCGGAGGCCCGGGTGCGCCCTAAGGGGAAAAACAAGATATAAACGTTCTCCCGTTTAGTGCAGTTAAATCCGAGGTGCCCCTGTTCCTCCTATTCCTACAGACTCGGTAGTGGGAAAGAAAAGCAAGCACACAGTGATTTACCAAAGACTCTAGAGGAATCAGAAATTTTTAGTTCTTTGCAGATATACTACAGACGATTTTACACAGTAAATACCTGAAAGTGCTTGAAGAGAAGAAGAAAGGAGATGACGAGGGGACGATGGTGATGCCAGTGAGGATGATGATGCTGAGTCTTGACCACAACAGAAATCGCCCTGCAGGACCTTGCTGGGAAGCCCCGCCCCTCTGAGGCAATGGCAGCCCTGGGTGCTTTCTCCCTGCCCCTTCCCTGTGACTCCAGCACATTGCCCACTCTCCTGGTTCAGACAGCCTCTCCTGCATCTGCCCTGTAAAAACCCCCGGGAGAGTGACTCTGACTGTGTGCTGTGACAAGGCCTCGCAGCTGAGGCCACCAGGGGAGAATCCCAGACCCACCGCACTGTAGCTCATCTGGGCCTGAGCTGGATGAGCAGAGACTGCTGTGCTTCCCTTCGCAACTGGCAGCCAGCTTTTGGAGAGCTTCTGAGTCCTGTGCAAATTCATAGGTATATTCTGAAATTACTTCCTATAAACAGCTGCATTAAGTTTTAGCTAAATATGTAGTGTATGTGTGGTATGTGACCTTTGCATTTTTGTATTTAATGAGCTGAGAGCTTTTTGAAAAATTTTTATTGTAATTATATATATGCTTCTCTTTGGACAGGAAAATGCTTTATGGAAGTCAACTTAGAGTCCACTTGTGCTAGTGCCTTGTCACTGCCTGAGCTTTTAGTAACACTTAAACCCAGGCATTTCCAGGTGGGAATGAAGCTCCGTGGTGGTGTGGGTTCTTAGCACCTACAAGGCCCAGGGGTTGAACTGCACAATAACAACAACAGAAACCACTTTTTTTCGCACAGAAGATCTGCAAGTGAAATTATGAAATGAAATAAGAAAAATAAACATTGCCCCTGGGGGCTCTGTTGCTCATGTGTAATCCCAGCACTATGGGAGTCTGAGGCAGGAGAATTTCAAGTTCAGGTCCATCCGGGCAATAGAGCCTTTGCCTCGAGGTCTGTGTGTGTTGCTCCTTATAACAACCCAGGGTTCAGTCCACAGTAGCAACCAAAAGAAATTAGCCCTGCAGAAACACATTGTTCTTAAAAAAATATTTTTGATATTAGAAATAGTTTTCAGCCCGGGATACAGCTCAGTTGCACAGCACCTGCCTAGCAAATGTGAGCTTCAGAGTTTGTTCCTGTACAAAAAAAATGAAAAAAATGTAAATTTGATGTTTCTTTTCTTTGCTTTAAAGCATTATTAAGTATTTTGAACTATCTATAAGATAAAAGTGTTTAGCTTTATTATATATTTCCTATATAGGGTAAATGTTTAATTCTGTCTTTGCAGTACAACTACTTTTGTTTTCAAAACGTTAAAATGTACACCTGGGCCTGTGAAGTACATGCCTGTGGTCCCACCACTCAGGAGGCTGAGGCACGAGAATGGCAATGATTTCTGGCCAGCCTGAACTACCGTGGGAGAGCCTGTCTCAAAAAGAAACAAACAAACCAAAACCAAACCCAAGCAAAAAGCTACAATTTAACTACAGTGAAATCACACTTTTGGTCTCAAGCCTGACTGTAGACAGATTCACATTTTCCCAGGGTTTTTACCTAGGTCTGACTTTGCTGTCTGACTTTGACCTCGAACTTGTGATCTTCCTGACTTAGTTCCGCAAGTGGCTGGGGCCTGACATTATGGGCAGATACAAATGCACCCATCAGTGCACAGAAAACACAGAGCAGGACCTTGTGCTAACTCTAGTTCATCTCTCCCTGCAGCCCTGGCCCCAACTGATGTTTTTTGTATCTGTTTTTATTAATTGTAAATTGTTATTAGCACACGCTTGCAGGACGTAGTGTTTATGTACCTTGTGTGGAACTGGTTCACATATGTAACACACTGTGTTTCATTTTTCATCCTGTTTCCTTGTGCTCTGGCCCCCTCCATCTCTTGCTTTGTTTCTTTCTTTTCCTTTTTAAATTTAATTTAATTATTTCTTTTATAGTTAAAAGGTCAAACAAAATTTCATAACAAAATAATAGGGCAATAACAATAGTTAATGCATCATATATAGTTATCTTTAAAGTAGTTGCTCAGAGTACAAGACATAGGAATAAAAATCCCTCCAACTGATGGTAGCACAAACCTTCCTTTTCAGTGAACTATGAGACACTAATAGTGTAACTGACACGCATTTTGTCCCTTTTCCCTACTTACGGGTCTCTTCTTTATTTAAAAATAATTTGGATTTTTGAGACAGGGCCTCAGTATGCAGAGCAAGGTGGTCTGACCTTCACTTTGTTGCCCAGGCTGAGCTTACACTCATAGCAATCCCCCTGCCTCAGCCTCCTGAGTGCTGGGATTACAGGGGTGGGTCACCACACCTGGCTGAAATTTTTTTTAATAAATCATTTACAATTACAAAAAAAAAGAAAATGACAACAAGAAAAGAAAACTTATAAAATACAATACAAATACAAATTGTTTTCAATATATCTTTAAGATCTACTCTTTTAAATGTCTGTACGGTGCTGTGTGTGTGTTTGTATTTTGAGAAGGACTTTACTCTAGTTCAAGTGGCCAACAATTCTCCATCCTAACTCCCGCTGTCTCCCAAATGGCGCAATACAGGCCTGACCACCCGGCCTGGCTGTGATCATTCAATTTGTTTTATCAGTGAAGAAAGCAGAGATGAGAGCCTCAACTGCTTCACTTGTGTTCAGGCTTTGGGAAGTGCTGAGTGAAGGGCTCTGTCTTGATTCCATTTTTCTCATTGCTGAGACAAAATACCCAACACCCAAAATGAAGGAAGGAAAGTTTTATTTAGCTCACAGTTTGTGGAGGTCTCAGTCCATACTTAGCTGGTTCAGAGGCAGAGTGGCACATGGCAGAGGGCAAACTGTTTATGGCAGCAAAGCACGGCAAAAACAACCAGCAAAAGCGAGGAATGGGTGGGAAGCAGCCTCCTTTCTTCCCCGACAGTGTAAACCGCTTAACCCTACCCAGGGGCGTATAGTACTCACATAATCTCCATGACCTCTTCCAGAGGCTCAGGATGTACACAAATTAAGCACCCTGGCTTCCTGCTGAGTCACTCAGCCAAATCTCTAGACTACCCAAGTTGACACAATGTATCAACCATAACAGGCTCTAAACACCTAGGAACATCCCCGGCCTCTCGGGTCCACATGTGGGGTGAGGAGCTGCCTCTCAGACACAACCGTGCAGGTTCTGAGCAGTGGCAGAACCACTTCATTTCTCTCCTGACTTTGGGTTCCCAGGAAATTGCCTGCTCCAGCACTGAGACTAAGAGGGAGAGAAGATTGACTTAGGGGCTGAAAGGCCGTGAGAAATGCAAGACTGGGTACAGAGTTGAAAATCTCTCAAGAGCAGGGTGCGCTTGCACATGGCTGTGATCGCAGAACTTGGGAGGTTCAGGCAGGAGGATTGAAAGGAGCCCAGGCTACATAATGAGTTCAAAATCAGCTTGTGCTACAAAGCAAGACCCTGCCTCAAAAAAAAACATGCATCAAGAAGGCAAGAGAGGGGCCAGGGATACAGCTCAGCAGCACAAGCGCCTGGTTGGCACGCACAAGGGCCTGAGTTTGATTCCCAATGCCAAAAGCAAGGTAGAATGCAAGATAGGTTTAATAGGTGAGAAACAAACCTAAAGGAAAATGTGTTTAATATTTGAAAAACAAACTGATTTATTATTCAAAGGACTGCAAGCCAAAAAGAAAAAAAATGGAAATAAATAAACTAAAAAGATTCTTTCAATAGATAAAATAATGGAGAAAATTCAGTTATTCACAGTATTTTCATCTTATCCATAAAAGTAATTAATTTTGTGTTTTAATATGTACTCATCACCTGGTGGATGTGGTGTAAATTTTAATCCCAGAGAGGTGGTAGGCTGAGAAAGGAGTGTTAAAAATTTGAACTTATCATGGGACTTATTTCAACTGCTATAATTAATTATTTATTTTTAGTAAGGGGGATTAAATCCAATATACCCACACTGAGTTGCAGCCTAGACTTTGAAAACTAATATTTATTTACTTATTTAACAAAGGGTGCTCACATTTCTTTTTGGTGTGTATATTTGAAGCAAGTTCTCGCTATGCAATTTTGGCTGGCCTTGAGCTCACTTTGTAGCCCAGGCTGGCCTCAAACTCACAAAAATCCTCCTGCCTCATCCTCTTCGGGGCTGGGATTATAGGTGTGCACAACCACACCCAGCTAATTTATTTCCTACAGATTTCAGGCGGGCCTTGAGTTTACCGTGATGCCCCTAGCCCAGCCTCCAGAATGCTGGCATTACAGGAGTGTCACTCTACAAGCAGTTAGATCTTTATTTATTTTGAGACCAAATCTATGAAGTGTTCAGGCTGGGCTGGAAATTGCCATCTTCCTTCCTTAGCTTGCCAGAGTGCTGAGAATACAGGAGAGCTCCGCCATGCCCACATAACTCTACAATTTAAAACAGAAATTGCTATCTTTGGTATTTATGTAAATGATAGCAGCAATATCGGTACTGAAGCAGCATTTTTTGTACTAGAAATTTAGAAAACTACCCTCGAAATAGTTCTACTCACAAGAATGGCTCTCACTCCACCAGACTCACCAGCAGAGGGGAGGCTTGTTCCATAGTTTGGAATTTTCCCTGCACCGAGATGGAGCCAGCCTTGTGATCCCATCTGCAGCCCTGCTGGCTGCCAGAGCTCTGCTCCTGTGAAGAATCCTGGTGACGCGGTGGCCACATGAAAAACCTTGTCCCATCTGTGCACTATGTTGCCGGCCTCCCCTTCTGTAAGGAGCAGAGGAAGTGTGTTTCTGGTCAGAGAGGTGGATCACTGGCCCTTGGTCTCTGTGTGTATTAGGTGTGCTGTGTCCATAGTGCACATGAAACACCCTGTGTCTGCACTCAGAGCTTCTAGTCTTCCAAAATGTTAAATCTTACAGTGTATGAGCAAAGCAGACTTGGCAAACTGATCTTTTCAAAGCAATTTATAGTGATATTTCTTGCACAAAAGCTGGCCATGGTGGTCCATGCCTATAATCCCAGCACTTCAGAAGGTGAAGGAATGGGATCATGAGTTTAAGATTTGGCTGCACAGTGAATTCAAGACCAGCCTGAGTTATATAGCAAGAGCCTGTCTCCAAAAAATATTATTTGTAGGAAAGACCTTTTGTTTGTCTGCACAGTACTGCAGATCAAACTGAGGACACATGCCCACTGATCTACATCTTCGGTTTTATTTCTCTTTCTGTTTTGAGATATGACCTCACTACACTATCCAGGCTATTCCAGAATTTCCAACACTGGTGTCTCAGCTTCCCAGTTCTCTGATATTAGAGTCATGCACCCTCAAGCCTGACTATGAAAGATTATGTGTTTTGTCTGCTTATTTGTTTTGAGAGAAGGCCTTGATATGTATTTCTGGCTTGACTTAACTTATGAAGATCCTCCTATCTCAGCCACCCAAGTCTAGGAAATGTAGGCATGCACCATCTTACTCAGATTTAGGAAAATCTATCCTTTTTGAACATGTTTGCAGTTTTATTAAAAATAGGGTAAAAAAAAAAAAGAATCAGCTCCTGGAGAGTGAGTTTGGGCTAAGTAAAAGTCGGAAAAGAAGTACACACTACAGGGTGAGCACAGGCCACTATGCAGGATCAAAGAGAGTGATCAGGAAAGACTGTTCTCCAAAACACTTATGTGAGTACAACAGTGAAACACCTGTAATTGAATACAGTTGTATGTACTAGTCCACTTCAAATTGTAGCCTTCAGTCTGTGCATGTGCTTTCTTTGGAAGCATAGCATGAATGTTCAGACCTTATTTGAAACATTGAATATAGCTGCCATCTGGTCACTTCAGGTCCAGGAGATTCCTGCAGGAGGGCCCGACACAGGCGAAGAGACCCACAGCGCAGACACCAGAGGTCCTTCTGCTGGGCCAGGAGAGCATGGCTCCTCTGACCCAGAGAAATGGTTTTGCTTTATTATATACTTTTGTAATTACATATGAAACGCTTTGATACAGTGAGGTTTCTCTTTTAGTTACACATGCAGACAAGGATGACCAAACCACTGGCCACAACACTAGCTGGAAATCAACTTTTCTAAAGCACATAAAAGGAAGCAAAAAGATCAGTCCTTTGGTGTTCTTGATTAGGTGTAAGTTTTCACAGAACTGTTCCCTTGTCTATGGGACAACAGGACCCACATTTCCATTATCTCCATCTAGAGCTGGTCCGGCCCAGACAGGGCATTTGCCTCATGTTTTCCCGGGCACTGACGCCCATGCAGCGCCCCCTCCTGTTCCGGTGGGCGCGCATTGCCCCACAGGAGGAAGGGGACTGACGCAAATCTCTGCGGCGACTTTTACTTTCCCTTTCAAGCCTGGAGGGTGCCTGTCACCCTGGGCTCTGATTCCTAACGACTTTCAGTTCTGCTCCTTCAGGTTCCCAACCATCCTTTATCAATAGCACAATGAATATCTGGAAAGATATGATTATTAGAGAGGAGAGAGAGGCCACACACTCATCCTACATGGTCTCTGGTGTGCAGGTACCTGCTGCTGTCCTGACTTTTTGAAGGAACTGCAGTGGAAGGTCTCTGGCAGAATGTGAAAGAGATTTCAAACTGTGCAAACTTTTTATAAAGCAGAGGGGCTGAAGCTGGTGTGTAGCTGCATTGTAGACTGTACCTGACATTGGCAAGTTCTTGCAGGGAGTGGATTGACACCTGGTGGTCAACTGGAAACACCCAGGGAACTGAATCAGTGTGGTACTGGGTGTGGAGGGCTCACCTGAAGATTGTGGCCAACAACATAGGAAGAACTACGGAGGAAGAAGAGGGGCTGTTGGTTCCCCAGGAGGAGACTGTCATGCTGGCTTTCCTGATGTGAACTGGGTGGTTGTCCTCATCCCAGGAGCTCAGCACCTTCTTATCACTAAAAATGCCCATGGTTTGCTTTGGGGGAGTGCTGACCCATACCTTGAGCATCACTTCCTGGCTCCAGTGCAGATCCCTCAGCCTGCTGGGATGGATCCTTTTCTCCTCTGGCACAGATTTTCTAGTTTCTACCACTGAGCTTTCAGCCTTCCAGGACAGATGCGTTACACAGACTTGCATGACGCACTTTCATGTGCTCTAGGCCTGCATTTGTAGCCATGGGTGGCACTGTATAGGACTTCATCCCTGCTGGGTTCATGCAGGACACTGCCATAGGGTCGAGGCCCTCTGCTGGATTCTTTGGATCTTTAGGGTGTGGACTGATTTTCTGAACTGTTTTGTACTTGACTCTTTGGGTGACTATTATTTTTAAAATCCTATAAATTATGTGCTCTGTATTAAATTGTTTCCCTGGCAAACGCTGACTTCTACACTGGGCTTAATCCCCAGCAGTACTCTGGAGAACAAACAGCACCCAGCTGTGGGCAGACGTGCACCTTCATGGCACTCTGTAGGACTGAGGCAGGGAGCAAAAAAGCAAGTCCCACCTGCGGAATGCAGCAGCTCAGCAGGATTCTGGTTGCTTTTCCTGGTCTGAGACAGAGTCTCACTGTACAGTTCAGGCTGGCTTTGCTTTGACTCATCGTGGAGCCCAGCCTGGTCTTGGAACTTTCTCTGATCCTTCTGCCTCAGCCTCCTGAGTGCTGCGATTATAGGCAAATGCACCCATCCCTGGTGACCCCGGTCACACAACAAAAAAAAATGAAAAGTCCTGAGTGTCCAGTGAAGAGTGAAGTCTTTGAGTTCATCAGCCAGAACTACAATCAATGTTATTATTATTATCAATTTTTGGTAGTGGGAATCAAACTTGGGCCCTTGTGCTTGCTGGGAGACACTTGTGCTGCTTAGCTATATGCACAGCACCCAGTGAATATTAGAATTTAAAAATAACATGCAAATATGCTGAGAATTCAGGCACCCTAAATTCAGATTCAGAACCACTACCATGTAAAAAAACCTGCAGAATTACGATAGCTTTATAGAGACAGTGATGCCATCCCCACAGAGAACAGACCCGAAAACTGAATGGAGCTGTGACTGGGGATTTTGTCACACAGCACAGCAGATCATGAGCCCACTTAGGGTGGCACAGAGGAGCCACTGAAGCTGTGAGAGGTGCTTAGGACTAAGGTCAAGTGTGTTGGGCCCCTGCGAGCAGGTGACCCCGAAATGCCCAAGACTTCTCCTATCCTCTGCCTATAACCATCAGAAGCACCTGCTTCACTCTTCAGCCCCCACTCTCCCTCACTCTTTCTGTCCCTTGTTGGAATGCCAGGGACTGCAAAGTTGATTCTGAGGATTTTAGTGGGACCCTCTGAACCACATATACCTGATTCCCTGCAACTGCAGGATGGGGTCTCAGGACTGGAAGACTTTCCTCTGCATGAGGCTGAGAAACTAAATGGAAGTTGCTGCAAGGACATAGGGATGACACTTTCTGCCCAAAGAGCTGCTGACTGAACTTAGGAAGTGAGGACCCACCTCCCAGCATATTTTAAATTTGAGAGACAGGATCTTATGATGTTGCCCAGTCTTGCTTCACACTCTTAATCCAAGGCTGAGTATGCTGGTGCCAGCCTGTTTTGTGAGATCTAAGGAGGCTTAGGCAAGGGCATCACCATGAGCTGAGGCCAGCTTGCTCTACATGGAGTTGACCAGCCTGAGACACACAGCCAGCCCTTGTCTCAATAAACAAAGAAAAACACAGAAACACTATATGATGATCCTGTCTCTGCTTCAAAAGTGGCTGTTATTACATGCATGAGTGAGAACATCAAATTCAGTGATGACACTTAAAATCCAATACTATCCCTGAGGGCAGGGAGGGACACATAGGCTCTGGTGCCACAGTGGGAAAGGGTGTTTCCAGTGGGATCAGCTGGGGAACTGGCTTGAGAAGGTGAAATCCAAGACAGGAGCTGCTGTAGAGCTGAGAGCGCAGTGCCTATGGGCAGATGAGGGTGTCACACATTTCCAAGTCTCTTTCGGGAGGTTGTAGAGGAGGAAACTTCAATCTAACGCCAAGACCCTGTGATCCTAGTGGATCTGACCAATGGCCTTTGTCTTTGGTGTCAGGGTTCTTCCCACAGGGACATTTCCCAGGCACAGTGCATCCACAGGTGGTGGTCAGGGTGTCCAGGTTCAAAGAGGAAAACATGAGGCTGAGAAAAGTTCAAGATGAGTAAAAGCAGTTCAGGAATCGAGGTAAACTGAACCTAAAAGATTTAGGAGATTTTTGTTTTGATTTCTTCTGAGGTTTTTGGCCCTAGTGGTCAAGCCATAAGCCTTTGCTCCAGGCTGCATCTCTGTTTCTTGTTCTGTTTTGCTTTGTTTGTGTACAGTGAGGCATCACTGCAGCCCCAGGGGAGCAGCCTTCCCCTGGGCAGTGAAGCATTTTGTCTGCACAGCCAAGGACCCAAAACTGAGGCTCCTCAACCCACACATGAGCAGTGTCAAGGATTTTGGTGTCAGGTAAGTATTAAGGGTGCCAGGGAAGGAGTTTTCCCTATTACTCTTAGAGTGTTGCAGGCTTTAGACATGGCCTTTGTGCCATAGGATCCTGGCTCCAAATAGTTTGGTGTCACAGCAGTTCATATGGACTCATTTTCCCTGGAAGCTTCCCATTTGTTTCTTCTACCTTCAGCTCAGCAGGGGCCTCCCACAGCATGCGTGTGCCTGATCATAACCCCTACACTACCCAAGAAGCCCTACTTCAGAGAGTTGTTCTCTCAAATGTATTTCTGGTTGGCAAACTTAGGAGAATCCAAAAGTAAGTAACAGAAATCAGGAACAAAACACAGAGCATAAATGTCCACTGTTGCTATCAGGGCATTCTGGAACATTAGTGACAAGGATTGCAAGTGCAAGCCCAGCCTATACATTCAGAAGAAACTTGTCTAAAATCTAAAAGCTCTGCGGCTGCAGCTCACTGACAAGGCTCTACAATGGGTCCCGGGGACAGGGGTGTGTTAGGAAGGGGAGAAAACCCAGGAAACATGGAGGGAGCATGTGGCAAGAGAAAACTACAGGGTGGAAGGAATGAACAATATGGAGTATCTGTATTTGCTGATGTGAGTTCCTGAGATCTCATTGACCAGAAAACTCAGGCCCCTTTTGCTCAGTTCCTACAGATTTGTGATCTCTTAGCTGGAAACCATGTAAAATCACCACGGAGAAAACTACATGATTCACACACAATTCTCTATATTTCTGATCATTCCTTTACAATCATCCAGACATTCATTTTGAGCCTGAATTGACATCTATCAACACAAATTGATATTTCTGCTGCTGTCTAGGAATCAAGTCCACAGAAGTCACTTCTCCTCCAAGATTGACGCCTGTTGGCCAACCTGTCCTTTCTCACTCACAGTGAAAGAAGAGCTCTGTGTTCCAGAGCCTCGGAGGAAGCATGGGAAATGTGTATTATACTAGATGGGCGTACAGGCCAGGCATGGATTAGGGTGTGTGTATGTCAATCCACTGGTGCAACAGAACTCATGGTGAACACAAAACCAGACTGTCCTGGGATGGTTTAAGATCTTCATCATCCTCATAAGTGCTTCATATGCCTGGTTGAACATGTCCTGGTGAGCACCATGCCTGGAAACATAAACATCTGGAGGAACAGAGTACAACTCCATCTTTAAGTTCCTCAGCCTGGCAGTGTGGCCCAGCAGCTGCTTCATGGTGCCTGTGCATATGAAATTTCTTACGAAGCAGAAGGTAGTGAGCTGGGAGCAGCAGCTCAGTGAAGGCAGAAAGGTGCAGACCTGTGCATCTGTGATCCCACAGTTCTCCAAATGCAGGATGGTCAGGGTGGCTGCAACATTGTCCAGCAGAATCCGGAGGGGCTCAGGACTAAAATCAGTCAGGCTAATACAAGTGAGTTCCAAGTGTTTTAGCTGTGAGGTCTGCTCAGCCTGGGGCAGCTGGTCCCAGTCAGAGAGTGACAGCTGGCAGTGAGTTAATGACAGGGTTTCCAGGGGGCACTTCAGGCACCTGTAGAAAAACAAACAGTTAGATCTGGCAATTGTTGGTGAAAATGAATGTGTGGTGGACAACAATAAGGTGGACCAGAGTCACATGAGTCAATTTAGGGCTGATCTTACCATCCCTCACTTACATGTGTGTCTTGAATCTCTGCAGTCCCCTTTCCTCATTCTCAGGCAGAAAACCACAGCTCTGTCCTGCTGAGGGCAGCAGGAAATACACAGGAATGAAAAATCAGGCAAATCTAGGCACAGCTCCCGTGGTTGCCCTAAAGGCTGTCAGCAGAGTGTGTGTCCTTGTTCCCTGTGATGCACCTCTGACCCTTGACCTCAGCCTCAGACTCCTGCTCTTCCCATCTGGTCACCAGCCCATGCTGGGGCACAGCTTCCTCATGGTGACTGCTAGGAGGGTCAGAGAGTCCTGGGTGCTTCTCAGCACCTTAGCTAGGTGGGCTTCATGAGGAAGTTGGCACACAGCTGGCCTCACTGTATCTGACACCGAACTCCTGGCATTCTAGCCTGGTGCCCCTTTCTAGTCTGGTTACTCTATTACAGTGGCTATGTGACCCCATGTTGTAGCATTGAGGAGTGAAAAAGCAATGAATACATATGTTCATACTCTAGTGTTTGATCTCTGTCACACCTCCTGGGGGTGGCACACTCTCCAGGATCTCTAATCTTTCCAGAACAGAGCATGGCTCTTCTGACTGCAGAGCGATCTTCCCATCTTACCTGAGTACCTGGTCCAACTGGCCTTCAAGGAAGTGGACAGAGTCCATATAAACCTCCCGCAGACTGTCAAGCTGAAGACATTGAGAGGTGACTTTGGTGAAGAACTGCTGTCTGTTCTCTGGGGGAATGGTGGCAGGCACAGAGATGTCAGAGAGAATTAATTTGTTAAGATTCTTCATCTGTCCCAGAAAAGGGGCAAATTGAGCAAATTCAAAGAATGTCCAGCAGTGAACCACATTCACCTCCTGCACAGATTCAAGGTTCAGCCTTGCCAGGAGTTCTGTGAGCCATTCAGGCCACAGGCCTGTAATATGCAGCTTCTTACACTCTAGCTGCACCAGGTCTGCCCTCTCCTGGATCCATGTGAGGAGGCGGGATTCTACTGGATGCAGCCACTCATGATTGATGCACAGATCTACAATCACCCTCAGGGGCTGCGTTTTTGCTCCCCTTGGTGCGCTCATCTCTGCTTTTCTCCTCGTCGTGGCTTCTGAG
>PVLD010031010.1:0-16208 GCA_004027595.1 Dinomys branickii
ACAGTATCTTCACTAGGAAAATATTCTACCTCAGGAAGTCACTTTCTTTGCTCATCTATAAGAAGCAACTCGTCATTCATCCAAGTTTGCTTATGAGATTGTAGCAAGTCAGTTACATCTTCAGACTTCATTTCTAATTCTAATTCTTGCCATTTTTACCTCATTTGCCATTATTTCCTCCACTGAAGTTTTGAGCCCCTCAAAATCATACATGAGGACTAGAATTAATTTCTTCCAAACTCTTACTATGTTGATATTTTGACTCCTTTCATAGATCACAAATGTTCTCAATTGCATCTGGAATGGCAAATCATTTCCAGAAGGTTTCCAGTTTACTTTGCCCAGATCCATCAAAGTAATCACCATCTATGGCAGCTGTATCTTAATAAGGAGATTTGAAAGTCAAAATTACTCCTTGATCCATGGGCTGGATGGTATATTAGAAGGCATGAAAATAACATTAATCTTGCCAGGCATAGTGGCACATGCCTACAATCCTAGCATTCTTGGAAGCAGAGGTACGAGGATCATAAATTTAAGCCCAGCATGGGGAATTTAGTGACTTATATCAAAGATTTGTATCAAAGATTAAAAATTGCTGGGAATGTAGCTCAGTACAAAGGCCCTCGGTTCAATTTCAAGCACTGAAATATATAAAGAAATGCAATCATGTGTCTCCAACAGAACTCTCAGAGGACCAAGTGCATTATGAATGAGCAGTAATACTTTGAAAGAAATCTTTTATTAGTAGTAAGTCTTAATAGTGGGCTTAAAATATTTAGTAAACCCTGTTGTAAACAGATGGGCTATCTTCCATGTTTTACTGTTCCCTTATAGAGCACAAGTAGGGTAATTTAGTATAATTCTTTAGGGCCTTAGGATCCTCAAAATGGTAAATGAGCACTGAGTCCAACCAAAATCACCAAACATTAATCTCAAAAGAGAGAGTCACTCTTTCCTTGGAAGCTTTGCAGCTAAGCATTGAATTGTGTTCTCTAGCTTTGAAAGTCCTAGATGGCATCTTCTTCCAATAGCAGGCCATTTCATCTATATTGAACATTTGTTGTTTAATATTGCCACCTTCATCAATTACCTTAGCAAGATTTTTCTGTATAACTTGCTACAGCTTCCACATCAGCACTGGCTGCTTCACCTTACATTTTGATGTTACAGAGATGGCTTCTTCCCTTAAACTTCATGAACCAAACTTTTGTTAGCTTCAGACTTTTCTTCTGATGCTTCCTCACGTCTCAACCTATATAGAATTGAGAGTTAGACCCTTTCTCTGGATTCAGCTTTTGCTTAAGGGGATATTGTGGCTGGTCTGATCTATCTAGACCACTAAAACTTAGATCCCATTAGCGTGACTATCTTTATCTTTCATCTATTCACTAGAGTAGGATGTTTAATTTTCTCCAAGAACTTTTCCTTTGCATTTGCAAATTGTCTGTTGGGCACCAGATACCTATATGCCTGGGCAATTACAATAATAATATCAAAGATAACCAATTTTCGATCATCATACCAAATATAACAATGGCAAAATTGTTGAAACATTTTGAGCATTATCAAAGTATGACATATAGTATGAAGTGAGCACATGCTGTTGGAACTATGGTGCCACTAGACTTGCTTCATGCAGGGTTGCCACAAACCTTCAATTTGTTTTATTTATTTATTTTTATTTTAAAAGTAAAAGAACAAAAACACTAACAAACATATACACACTGGCACAAGAACAGTACAAAAACTGAACTACAGGTGGCAGGGGATCAACAACGGTTGTTGTGTTACACGTTGGTAGCTTCAAAGTGTATACTAAGGACAATACAAGTAGACATACAAGGTTGATAAAACAACTAATCACCAATTGTTTCCCACATCAATATGACATGAGACAATAGTGCAACCATGTCAGCCATCCCGCACATACATACACACCTACTCAGCTATCCTCCTCTCCTTCCCTTCATCCCGATTGCTCTCTACCCTTGAGCAGTCTCCCTTCATACCTCCCGATCTATATTCTCACCTCCAGGTGAGAATATAGATAATTCCTACACTAATGATACTGTACGCTGTTTACACATGCACATCTGGTTTACCTCACTTATGAGTATGGTCTCTAATTGTGACCATTTACCTATAAAAGCCCCTAGATTGTCTTTCTTTACAGCTGAATAATATTCCATTGTGTAAAAATGCCAGTTTTTTAATCCAGTCCTCTGTGGATGGACATTTGGATTGTTTCCATGATTTAGCTATTACAAATTGTGCTGCTATAAACATGGGTGATATGCTGTTTTCAGATCTTCTGGGAAAATCCCCAGAAGGGGGATAGCTGGGTTGAGTGGGACCTCCAGACCTAGTTTACTGAGGAATCTCCAAACCAATCTCCACAGTGGTTTCACCAGTCTGCATTCCCACCAGCAGTGCAGCAGAGTTCCCATTTCTCCACAGCCTCGCCAGGATTTGTTATTGTACTACAAAGCTGCCGTAATAAAATCAACCTGGTACTGGCTCAAAAACAGACCTGAGGATCAATGAAACAGACTGGAAGATACAGCCACAACCACAAATACACTCAGCCACCTAATATTTGACAAAGGGGCCAAACAAGCCCACTGGAAGAAAGATAGCCTCTTCAATAAATGGTGCTGGAAAAACTGGCTTGCCACTTGCCGAAGACTGAAAATAGACCCAAGTCTATCACCATGCACCAAACTCAAGTCAAAATGGATCACAGATCTCAATATTAAAAGAGAAACACTGAATCTATTGGAAGAGAAGGTAGGTAAAAATTCTTGAAGACATAGGAGTAGGCAGAGAGTTCATGAACAAAAATGAAACTGCAAGGGAAACACTTCAAAGAATCAATAACTGGGACCTCATCTTACTGAAAAGTTTTTGCACATCTAAAGAAATCATCAGCAGAGTAAAAAGAAAACCTTCAATTTGTTTTAAAAAACACTATGTAGAAAATGCAATGAAGTATAGTACATAAAATAAAGCATTCCTTAAGTAATTCTGGCTCAGAGAAGTTAAAGAACTTCCCTGAAACCACCACTAAGTGGGTAAATTGATACTCAGAAACTGGCCAGGTGGCTAGGTCTATTCAACTCCAAAGTGTGTGTTCTTTTTACTGTATGACACAGTGTACATCTTTTATCTGGAATGCCCAGAAGTGTTTTGGAATTGTACATTTTTTAGTTTTGAATATTTATATGTACATAATGAGATATCACAGATGAGGTCCAAATCTAAACATAAAATTCATTTATATTTCATCGACACCTTCTACAACTAACCCTAAAGATAATTTTATACAATATTTTTAGTGTGCCTACATTTTGATTAAACCCGTCATGTGAAATCAGGTGGGAAAATTGTGCTTGTAGTATCATGTCAGTGCTCAAAATGTTTTAGATTTTGGAATATTTTGGATGTCATGTTTTTTTTTTTTTTTTTTTTTTTTTTTTTTTTTTTTTTTTTTTTTTTTTTTTTTTTTAGTAGAGATGATCAACTTGTACCAGCTTTTCAGGAATCTATCTAACATATTTGACACAGAAGATTTCTCTCAAGTATCTTTTATATAAGCACATATTAATTGTATGGGTTTTGCTGTAACATTTCCATAATACATATAATGTACTTAGATCACATCAACACTGCCTACTACTTTCTTGCATCCTCCCTTCTTCCTCTCTCCTAAGAGTTCCCCCTCTACTTTCAGGTTGACTCTTTTTCCCCTAGATTCCACACACAAATGAGGGAAAACATGCCATACTTGTCTTTTTGTATCTGGTTTATTTCATTCAACATGATGATCTCCAGTTCCATCCATTTTTTTTTTTTTGCAAATAACATGATGTTCTTCTTCTTTATGGTTGACTAATATTCCATATATAACATATTTTCTTTACCTAATCATCTGCTGATGGGCACCACAGTTGATTCCATAACTTGGCTATTGTAAGTAGTACTGAGATAGTCATGAATATGCAGGTATTCTTATAATATGTTGACTTTGATTCCTTTGGGTATATAGTATCAAGGAGTCATGTAGCTAGATCATATGGTAGCTCTTACTTTAATATTTTGAGGAGCCTCTATCCTGCTTTCCATGGTGGTGGTACTAATTTACATTACCGCCAATACCCTGCAAGGGTTCCTTTTTCTCTACATTCTTGCCATCACATGTTATTTTATAAAAAGAAGAATAGCCATTTCAACTGGGGTAAGATTGAATCTCAGTGTAGTTTTGATTTGCACTTCCTTGATGGCTAAAGATGTTAGGCACTTTTTCATGTATTTGTTGGCCATTTGTACTTCTTTTTTTGTTTCTCATGTGTTTTTTTCTGGCTTATTTGTTTTGTTTTGTTTTGTTTTTAGTAAGCATTTTTCTTATTCTGGTCTTGGGCCTTAACATAAGAGCCTTCAATCGTTCCTTTCCCCTGTAAGCTTTCCTCTCTTTCTTCACCCAGGAGAGCCTGATAGGATTTAAATTTTAAAATTAAATTTTAAAATTCTCTTCTTTCAAAGAAGTTTTCAGTCCTAGAATGTCCCTGTGTACTCCCGATTCCTGTGTTATGGAGGGTATCTGACGTTTAGAGAGAGCAAGTGACTAACCAAAGGTCAAAGAGGCATGGAAGAGTGAAGTCTGTGTTAGGCCTGCGCTAAACCCAGGTACACCTGGATCTGGGTGCAGCACCCTTTTCCTTCCACCTCCCTCTCCATTTCCTATTCCCCTCCCCCGAGTAGGCTCTCTAGGAATCCTGTTACATCTCCCCACCCCCAATCCATCCTAGACATTTCATCTTCTCTACTTCCTTACTATCTAAAGTACAGCCTCTATATCAGGCAAACCTGTCAGCTTAAGCCCACTTCAGTGCTCACTTACTCTAGAGCCTCTTCACACGTACGCATCATGTTTACAGCTCACAGATTTTTATAACTAGTTTAACCTCCTCAGAGCCATCACTCCCTTAATTTTTTTCTTTTACATTCCTTTGTGCTCCTTGGTGGCCTTAAAGTTGCTTAGTAAATATTGGTTAAATTAACAAATACCAGTCTCTTTGAAAAACATACACAAATGTTTACTAAAAGAATATATCCTTTTTTAAAAGAAAGCAAAGCAAGGTTAAAAAGATTCCTTATCAGTTTTCATTAGAACTTGACAAAGCATACACTAATTAATTAGAGCTTCACAAAGGCTTAGAATAAGAGTCTATGGATGTTAATTAACCCCAAGCCCTGCATAAACCAAAGGCAGAGAAGTAGGAAAATATTTTAAGCAAATTTTGTTTCCAAGAGAGTATGCTTACATGAAAACTAAGCAGGGCATATTTACAACATCATATGTTTAACTACTGTAGCAACTGAGCCAAACTGTAAGCAAAGGGACTAGGAAAACATGGCAGGAAATCTTTAAAGTAACTCATTACACAATTCTCAATATATCTCTTTATGGTAGGAAAGAATTATTATCCCACTTGAACAATAGGGAAATTAAGGCTCCTAGGCTAAAATGACTTGTGCTGTCTAAGATACACAGATATGGAATGGGTGTTCTATATATTCATTAATGCTTGTAAACCACTAGAAGAACTGTTGCTAAAATACAACTGTGTGTGTGTGTGCGTGTGAGTGTGAGAGAGAGAGACATTTTAATCTTCAAAGGTAATTTTAAAATAGTTTAGAATCTGGGCATAATAGCCCATGCAAGTAAGCCAAGCTCCTCAGAAGACTGATGCAGGGGGATATCTTGAGACCAGCCTGGGCAAAATAGCAAGTCTATTTCAAAAACGTAGGGAGTATAAGGGCTGGAGAGGTGAAGCTTGGCAGCAGAGCATGTGTTGAGCATGTGAAAGGCCCTGGGTTAGATTCCCAGCACAGAAAGAGAAAAAGGAAAAGGATTAGATATTTATATTGAATCCTGTTTTCAATGCATAGAAAATGTTGTCAGTGGTGAGTTAATTCCGCGGTAAATAAGACCATCATATATCCCTTTGGCAAATAACCATCTGCCTTTTTAATCATAAAGTTCCAGACAAGCAAGTCTGACCCACAAAAAGAGGTAGGATCTATGAGTATACTCACAGAAGGGTAGCAATCGAGGATGTCTCTCTATCAAAATATTAATAACTACTTCATTCATTACACTGATTAACATTCACACTTGTTTTACGGATGAGAATGTTTTTTATCAAAATATTAATAACTACTTCATTCATTACGCTGATTAGCATTCACACTTGCTTTAAGGATGAGAGTAAAGGCTGACTATCCATGACACAGAAGGATTGCTGCTATCATACTTGGCAGAATTTCATTCAGCTATTTGAAATCAGGAAAGAGAAATCAGATTCATTTTTAAAAGGTTTGTGGTCTCTTTAATAAAATTTGCAAAAGTATTTTCAAAGCATTAAGTAAGTAAATGGAAAAGAAAGTGCAATGAAGTTGTCTTTTCTGAGTTGTCTGTCCCCTGGAAACCATTACCGTCCATCTAAGTTAGCTCAAGGATTTAGTATCATTTTAAGTAATCAAGGGGAAGGCTCCAGGCTTTCTAATCTAATTGTAATCTCCAGGGAAGTGCCTTCTTCACTCAGCTAGGTTGAAGGCAAGGAGGATCTCTAGGGGCTAAGAAGTGAGTGAAACTGTAGATTTTAAAATCATTTTGATGAAGCTTGTTTTGGGAATTTTTTCCCCCAAATTTGTTATTTGATGAAAGAGTCTGGCCTGTATGGGTCTGTGTAACAATTCCCTCTTTGGTGAATACCACTAATGCCTGAAGGGTGGCATGCTTTTCCTTAAGGACTGCTAATTGCTGGTCTTGAGAATCTGTATTAACCTGAGTGGAAGATGAAAGAAAGTATTTTAGCCTAAAAGATTTTTGGGGGTTGCTTGAGGAAGATGCATTCCTTGTCAGAATCAGTGAGAGTTTAGAAACTTAACACGATACTTGAAAATCTTAGAAAATCATACCAACCCTATGATTTAATAATACTCTTCTTTGTATCCTAGTATATTGTAGGTGCCCGTGCCTATTCCAACACTCTTTTCTCCTGCTGTATTAATATGTGAGTCAGGGCTCTACCTGATTTCCAGCATTCGCAGTCCTCACTTATGGAACTATTTATCTCTCACCTCCTGTTTCAATCATGCTCCAAGCTCTAGGAAAAATCTAAATAACAGTGTGGGTAGGGAGCATTTAAAGTGCTCCAACCCGCCTCTCTAGATTATGGTTAATGTCACGTAAGCATCACTGTCATTGCCAGTCTGACCCTATCTCTTTTCCTCAGGTCTTATAATTTCATGGCCCTTTTATTCTTGTTACTTTAGCAAGCTATAATGAGCACCAATCATGTGCTGGGCACTCAAGTTAGAACTTGGAAATAACGCAGCTTAGTTAGGTTTCAGACATATAATTTTAAAATGTCATAGCATTTGTTCAGAGATAGAAGTATGCCTAAGGTGCTATTAGAGCCCAAAAGACACTTACTCACCACCTTTCATATTTGTTCATAATAAAAATGGACCCTTCCATCCCTCTGTGAATTATTCAAGTTGCCTGAGTTTCCAGGTATGCTTAGACTACTATACAAGTATCTGTAGGGTTGGAGACATCTAGATATATTCTGAGGAATATAAATATACGTTTATTTTCTCTTTCTCTTTTCAAATGTATATATGCTAATTTTCTCTTACAGTTTCTTTGAGTCAGGAATTTGGAAGCAGCTTATCTTGGTGGTTCAGTCCTTGAGTCATTTTTTGAATTGCTTCAGACTAAACCCAAAGCCTTGCACATTCCAGGCAATGCTTTACCTCTGATCTACATCCATAACCCAAATAAAACATTTTTAAAAAACTGCTCAAGGCTGGATGGCACAGAAAGAAGAACATTCCTCCAGGAGTTAGAGGACAGAGTATTTTTCTTTGCTCTGCCCCTAACAGCAAAGGTATTCAAAAGGCTAGAGCTGGTGATCTAGCCTAGAAATCCCTTCACTCCCAATATTTGATAATGATCCCAAGAATCCACTAATATCGAACATGCTAAAGATTCAGCATACAATCTCCTAGATTTATACATTTACTGTGATTCCTCAGCAGCAAACTTTCTGCTTTATACTCAGTTAACTAGGTAATGCCATTAATCCACTATTTTAAGAACATAAGATAATGAAGATCTTGGTATATTTAATTAGTGCAGATTAAATTTAAGAAGGCTTTTTTTTTTTACCTCTGTGAATTAAGAATGCTGCTCATAGTCTTTCCTCTATAAAAATTTCACTCTGCAGCTTAAGGGGATTATTTCAGTAAACTAACTTCAAGAATTGCTGAATTGCCTTTTAAGAAAAAAAAAAGTTTAATGGAATCACTTTTTGGGAACTGTATTTCTTTAGGGCTGGAAGCATAGATCATGCACTAGCCAGAGTGAATACTGAAGTCTCAATTGGCCTGCAGGTTTTTTACTGAGCTTTACAATAAACAGGGTACTGGATGCACACTGAGCCTAGGAAGTTTTCTATAAAGCAATAATATCAGTTTCAATCTGGAACAATCTCTGGTATTGATTAATTTTTGGATCTCTTTTGCCACTACTGATCTCTCATCTTTTATTCAGTAACACCCTGAAAGAAATGTAGAGGTGACTGTAGAACACCTGAGGCAAATCATACTTGTAAGTTCTCTACAACAGTACTATCATATTTACAAACTATCCTTAGACAATGGGGAAATTCCAGTTTTCAGCATTTTTTGAAATTACACTATAAAGGATACTGAGGTAAGAATCAGAAGCCCAGGGTTCTAGGATCATTAAGTAGCTGTGTGTTTTGAACAAACCGCCAAAATAGCACGGGCCTCATTTTCTTCTCATGTAAAAAGATAATGATAATCTACTTCATAGTGTTGTTGAACCGATTCAAAGAGATATATATGTTTAAAGAAAGTAATTGTTACAATGGTGGAGACATACTGAACACTACTATTATTATATTATCACAGTACTTTCCCTAAAAGTAGGTGAATACCACCTTTCTGATTCTATTTGCATCCATTTTTCAATGTAAATCATCTGCTATAAAAATGTCCAGTTCACTATTCCTTTAAAATGTTGTACCTTGGATATAGTTCAGTGACAGAACAGTTGCTTAACATGTACAATGCCCTGGGTTCAATCCTCACAACTTTAAACAAACAAACAAATGAACAACAAATACAAACAAAAGCCATGAGTATATCATTAAAATACAGGTTGTATTCTTTATTATCACTTTATCTGCTTGTCTGTTGTCTTCTTCCAAACTGTTCTGAGAACCATGGGTATACCTGACATTTCAAGGTGTATACATCCTGTATCCACAGGTCAGAAAACCTCAGTGAGCTAAGCGGGGTGGATGGCACTGAGGTCTACTTTAGAGGCTGTGACTTATTTAAAGGGGCACCTCAATCCCAGCAGTAGAAGGTCAGAAGATTCCAAGTTCAAAGCCAATCTGAGCTACAAAGTAAGTTGAAATCCAGTCTGGACTACAAAATGACTATTTTTCAAAAAACTAAAAAATTTAAAAATAAAAGAATAAATAAAATAAAAATGGAAGCTCCATTCTTTATGTTCAGTTGAACGTTACCATGTGGGAAAGCAGTCCTCTGCAGCCAGAGTCTAACATATTTTTAAAAGGAAGCTGAAAATCTTTATTTTGAAAGACAATTTTTTCTTTTTCTTTTTCTTTAAGACTGGGAATGAACCCACGCCCTTCACACTGATATATATCCTGAACTCTTTATTAGCTTTTATTTTTTGACAGGCTCTTTTTTTTATTTTAAAAACATAAAAGTACAAAAACATATTGACCAACAGACACCAATTATCATAAAAAATAGTACAATCACAACTAATCTATAGACAAGGTGATATGGTCTCAACAGTGGTTATTGCTTTATCCATTGATATCTTCGAATCGTAAATGTATGAACCCATATACAGACATGCAAATTTAGTCAGACAATTAATCCTCTCAACAACAGAAAAAACACAAAAACCAAAAATCCAAAGTCAAGAAACAAAACAGGCAAACAACAACAACAGCAACAACATCAACAACAAAAAAAAACACCACTAGTTGCTGCTTTACATATTGATATCTTCGAAGTGTGTGTTCAGGATAACACATACAGACATACAAGATTAATCAAATATCCTGTCATCGATTATTGCTTAGCATTAAGTGATATAATACAATAGTAGAACCATGTTAGTCCTCCTTCATATATGTATATTCATATATACATACATACATTTTTGTCTTTTTCTTTTCTCCTTTCCTTCGTCCCATCTGTTCTTTGTTTTTGAACAGATTTCCTTCTTGTCTCTTAGTTTATAAACTGACAGGCTCTTTCTAAGTTGCTAAATTGTGCAAACATTGGGCTTGAATCCTCCTACCTCAGCCTCTCAGAAAGCTGGAATTACAGGGTATACCATCAAGCCTAGCGTAAAACCTGTATTTTTTTAAATGTGAATACTCTGGACATTTACCTGCTGAAAAGTATTTTTTAAACAAGCATTGTGCAGATTAAGTAGAAGACATAAATACCTCTAGGCTAGTCATGGTGTACTCTTTACCAGCTTGTTTGACTTTGGAAAGTTACCTAACTGCCTTGTACTGTAGCTTCCACAACTGCACAATATGAATAATAATGCCTAAATAATAAGGCTGCCAGGGAACTTGACTCAGGTAATGCATGTGAAGAAAACAATTATAATAGGATCTAGCACATAGGTAGCACTGCGTAAATTTTGACCATTATCACAAACATTGAATGAATTACTGGTAATAAGAGTATCATTAAAATAATGATATTAATGGGTATTATTAATTCCAACAGCTTTAGTATGCAACCTAAAAGATGTATGCAGTTGATGATATTGTTATTATAATTAATATTATCTCTTTCTTCTTAAGCTTAGGACAGTTCTAGGGAAAAAGTTGAAACTACTCAGTCTCAGTTTTCTTTCCATTTCTTTCTCCTTATGATTAACTTAATATGAAGTAATATCTATTCTAATGCATTTTTTTTCTTAAATGAGAATTTTCACCTCTTGTCACTATTGTCATTGTCTTATTTTAGGCCCTCATCACTTCTCATGTAGACTGTCAGAATAGAATCTTCACTGGTATTTCAGTCCTATCCTTGATGTTCTATGATCAGTTCTGTTCACACCATGAAATCCTCAAATGCATGCCAACAACAATATATCATTTCCTTTCAACTCCACTACATGTGCCAAAGTTTTAATTCTACTTTTGCATTCTACTTGCTATGTGACCTTTGTAAAGTTACTGAGCCTTAGTTTTCTCAAATCTACTTGATTGGGTGGTTGTGAGGATTAAATTACTTAGTTTAACATATATAAAGTTACCAGTGTTTAGCACATAATAAGTACATGGCAAATGGAAATATCACCCTTGTAGTTTGATTAATAATTACAATTGTTGCAGATAATACACCAAACACAGGAGAGAGGGCACTGAGAAGGTTGAGGGCACAGTTTACACTAGTGGGCTTCTGACTAGAATTTCTCCAAAAGAGGCAGAGCCCAGCCAGTGGAGTTTTGGGGCATCAAAGGGTAAGTGAGCGGGGAGGTACATAGGCAGATTTGGCACATATGATTGATTGCTGGGTTGGGTGACATCTTCAGTTGCTAAGGGGTTTTATGCATTTCAGGTTACATCAAAAAGCCATCAGTCATACACAGCATGGATTATAGAGAGGAAGACATGCCCTGTTACATTTTAACTTACATTGCAAGGTCATCAGTTATAAAAGGCAGCAAAGACAGGGGTTTACACAAAGGGAGAAGTGTTCTGTTATCAAGCCTGGCTTTTCTTTAAAATTTTAATTTTTTCCCCTTCACAATAAGCTCTACATTAATTCCTAAGATTCAGGCACAAAAACACTTAGTATTTAAACATACCAGATTATTCCACACCTTCATAGAAATGACAGATATACTGTTATAAATTAACTGTGATTCCTGGAGCAAGCATCATAATCTCTCAAAAATCAAAACCATAACAAAGACACATATTTAAAATACTGATGAGATGAAATGGAAAAGTAAAATAAGCAAAGCATAATTTTAAAAAAACTTTTGATTATTTTTTATAAAAAACAGGAAATGAAGTTAAAAGAAAGACTAGATGGAGAAAAAAAGCAAACAGAAATTAAGTAGACCTACACTCAATCATAACACTTAACAATTACTATACTTGTTGTAAATAGACTGAATACTGTAATTTGTCAGAATGGGTAAAAGGCAGAGATTAGAATGAATAAAAAGAAGCCATCTGTCCAACTACAGGGTTATAATTTCTTTATAAAGAGTCACACTTCAAATAAGATCAAATTAAACAAACTGAATTTGAAACAAAATGCCATGATAGATAAATAGGTATATCATATAATGATAAAAGTTTCAATCTATCAGGAAAATATAAAAATTATATACATATATGCATCTAGGAACAGAGTACCAAGATACATAAAAAACCTGATGGAAATGAATTGGGAATTAGATAATTCAACAATAGACACTTCAATTTCCCACATTCATATTAGATATAACAAGTATGTAAAAAATCAACAAAGAAATAGAAAAGTTCAATAACACTATAAGACAGTGGTGGCAAACTTATGTGTGCCACAGCAGGGTGTTTGCATCATTGAAAGCCCTAAAAGGTTTGGCATCCTTACTATAAGCCATTGGGCTTCTGTTGAAAAAGTCCTTACATGTGACTGTGTTTTCAATGATTTTACTTCTTTTATCTTCCTGTAGGTTGTTTCTTTCTTTTTTTGGCCTTTTAAGATGGGGTCTCACTACGCAGTTCAGGTTAACCTTGAGCTCACTTTGTAGCCCAGGCTGGTCTCGAACTCGCAAGGATCCTCCTCCCTCAGCCTCCCGAATGCTGGGATTACAGGCATGCGCCACCATACCCGGCTGTGTTTCTTTTTTAATATCTGAGTCTTGATCCATTTTGATTTTATTTTGGTATGGTGATACATATGGGATTAGGTCAACCTTTTACCCGTGTGTAATTGATCTCTCAGCCCCTTTGTTAAAGAGGCTAAATCTTGTAAGCAGTCCATCAATAGATGACTAGATAAAGAGAATATGGTATTTATACACAATGGAGTACTACTCTATCTTAAAGAAGGATAAATGAATCATTCATAGGAAAAAATGGATGTACCTTGAGGGTGTAATATTAAGTGAAATAAACCAGACACACGAGTCTGAATCTTGCATACCTTCTCTTATATGAGAAACTCAAAGTATAAGTCATTTAAAGAGCTAAAGACAGACAATAGGAAATGGATCTTTGGTTAAGGTAACAGGTTTATTGAGATAGACAGAGGGGAAGAGCAGGGAGGTGAAGAGGACCAAAAAGAAAGAAGATACTTCATGCACACGTGTCTATGCCTCACAGTAAATGCAATCAATACGCATTACAAACATTTACTAATAAAAAGTTTTCAAAAACAACATTATAAACCATTAGCTCCAATAGATTGGCATATGCATCTCAAGTGCATATGGATCATTTTACAATATAGGACACATAAGGGACCATAAAATAGACCTCAATGAATCAAAAAGCATACCAATAATACTAAATATGCATTCCATCCACAGTGCAATGTGATTAAAAATCAATAGAAGGAAAATATTTGGAAAATTCACAAATATGTGGAAAGTAAGACTCAACTTCTAAAAACAACCCCAATGGGTTCATGAAGAAATCAAAAGGGAAATTAAAAAATATTCGGAGATGAATGAAATGAAAAAAAGCCACCAAAATTTATGGGATACAGCTCAACAGATGCTTAGAGTAAAACATATGGCTATAAATGCCTATATGAAGAACAAAGAAAGATTTCAAAATAATTACCTACATTAACATATTAAGAAATTAGTAAATAAAATGCAACTAAAGTTAAAATAAATTTATGTGATATATCATACCAACAAGTCAAAAAATTACATGATTATCTCAATAGACACAGAAAATTTATTGGACAAAATCCAGTACTTTTTATGATAAAAGCACTCAAACTAGAAATAAAAGACTTCCTAAGCCTGACAAAAAATCTACAAAATAATTCAGAGATAAAATCATATTTAGTGGTGAAAGACTGAAATTTTTCCCCCTGAGATCAAGTGTCTTACTGGAAATTGTAATCAGAGTAATGAGGCAAGGGGAAAAAAAAGAAAATTTATACAGATCAGAAAGGAAAAGGCAAAATTCTCTTACAAATGCCATAGATTCAGCAAGGTTGCAGAAAACAAAATATATATATTTTACTTCTGCACAATGGAAATGAACAACTTGAAAATAAAATTAGGAAAGGAATTCCATGTAAAATAGCATCAAAAAGAAAATTTGCAGGAATTAATTTAACAAATGAAATTCAAAACATAGTCTGAAAACTACAAAATACTTTTATAGCAGATTAAAATTTAACTAAACGGAAGAATCTATGCTTATTGGGATGATTAAGGTGGACTGTCAACTAGATTGGCTTCGAAATATGCCCAGGAGATTAGTAAAGCTCACTTCTGGGTATGTCTGGATGGATTCAGAAGACATGACTTTGCAGTGTATGCTTCATCCCTCACCCCGTCCTCTCTGACACTGTTACCCTGCTCTGCTGCCCAATGGCCATGAATTAAGCTTCTTTACCACTCCCTGCTGCCATCAAGTTTTTTCCTTGGAGCCAACTAACTATGAACTGAATTTCCTGAAACCAGGAACCAAGTTAAATCTCTCCTTTACACTGTGGTGTCAGGTATTGTTCCCAGCAATGGGAAAACCGACTAGAACGTTCATGAATAATGATGCACAGCATATTAACTATTGTCATTCTCTTAATATTTTGTTGTAGAGGAGTGGCAAAAGATGGCGACCAGGTGAGCAGCAAGGAAGCGATCCTCCGCGATAAACACCACCAGCTCGAGACAGACTTGGCGAGCATGAATGCCGGGACCTCGGCTGGGAAGATCAAACTGAACGTGTTTCTCTGAGCTGCCGGGGGAGATGCGGTAGGGCGGCCCAAACTGCCGTGGCGAGACGCGAGAAAGCCCCAGACGCTGGGAGCTGGAGATGCTCCGCGCGGATAGGGGGCTTGGCTGGGTCCGACCGCCCTGGGGGCAAAGCCAGCTCGGTCCCTTCCGCCTACCGAGGCGGCGCAGCTTTCCCGCGACTCCCTACAGAGATCGGCTTATTAGCAGCGGCAACGCCCGGCAAGCTCACATTTCGCGCACATCGGGCAGGCTGCGCAGCCTAGGAGCAGAGCATCCCGCTCCCTCCCCCAGACCCGGAGAGTGCGAGGAAACAAGTGGCTGCGAGCGGCGGATCGCGAGCATAGCACAAAAAATGGCACCTTGGAACTTTCCTGCCTGCAGGGACTCCGAAAACTGGTGAGCTATCTGTGCTCGAGACCAGATCACCGAGTGGGGGAGGAGATCCATCCCTATACCTGCAGGGAACCCTGGGAGGGCAGGGGAGCGGTCTTACACACCTCACCCAGGTCTCTAGCTAGGGAATAGCTACCCAACATCTGTACAGCCTTTTAAGCGGAACTCTCAGCAGAAAGCTTAAGGGACATTCCCCCAAAGAAAAGTCATTGGAGCAGCCTCTGCAGCAGACCTTTGCCTGCTGAACTGCCTGGGGAATCTACTGCTCAGTATTTTGAATCAGATAACCAAAAAAGGGAAGACAGAAGAACAAATATCAGCAGAAAGCTTAAGGGACATTCTCCCAAAGAGAAGGAATCATTGGAGCAGCCTTTGCAGCAGACCTCCGCCTGCTGAACTGCCTGTGGAATTTATAGCTCCACATTTTGAATCTGATACCCAAAAATGGGAAAACAGAGGAGCAAAATGCAGTCTCAAAACTCAACCCCACACAGAACAAGTTTTGAAGATGAAGATACAGGAGAACCAGGAAAACTCATAACTTCAAGATATGAAACGATTGCATCCGAAATTAAACAACTCCAACAGGCCATGAAAGAGCTTAAAGCAGAAATAACCCACATACCCACAATGATTTCTCAGATAAAAAACGAGATGAAAACAATGATGGAAGAAATGCTCCATTTACACAGACGAGAAATAGACAAAAGTCTAGAAGAAAATAGGAAACAAA
>PVLD010031011.1:0-16205 GCA_004027595.1 Dinomys branickii
TTGATATCTTCGAATTGTAAATGTATGAACCCATATACAGGCATGCAAATTTAGTCAGAAAGTTAATCCTCTCAACAACAGAAAAAAACACAAAAACCAAAAATCCAAAGACAAGAAACAAAACAGGCATACAACAACAACAGCAACAACATCAACAACAACAACAAAAAAACACCGCTTGTTGCTGCTTTACATATTGATATCTTTGAAGTGTGTGTTCAGGATAACACATACAGATATACACGATTAATCTAATATCCTGTCATCGATTATTGCTTAGCATTAAGTGATATAATACAATAGTAGAACCATGTTAGCCCTCCTGCATATATGTATATTCATATATATTCCTATATACAGGCTTTTTTATGAAGAAGACTCTGAGAATTTTTTATAATGAGTCACAAAGATCTTTCTTGGATTCTCATCCCCAAGACCTGGAGGAGTTCTTGGAGGGAAACCCTACAAATACGTGGTAGGTTCTCACAACTTTCTTACTGTCACATTTGCGCACACTTAGCCTCAGCAATTTACAGCACTTAACCATGGAAGTCTTTCTTTCCTTCCAGGTAAGCAGATCCAGTTTTCTGTATCTCCAGATCCCATCCACGCATCTCTCTAGGTTTCAGGTGGCAGTTTGCTATACTCCCTCAGTTCTCTGACGCATCAAAGCGGAGATGATTTTGTAGTTTGTACAGATTCTAATTGTCCTTAAAACTATTTTAATAGTATGAATGGAACTGACAGCTTCCAAGGTCTTCATATATCAGAGATGTAACAGAAATCCCCATCTGCTAGACTTGGTTTTACAAATAATATTCTTTTTAGTGTTATCGACATACAATGGTATCTGTCCTCTGTAGAATCTGCCTTTCTGGCATGCTCCTAACACTCTACCATTTATTTATTCTCTTTGTGGCAGTTCCCTAACTATGTGATAGGTACTGATTTAGACACCATTGTCTCTCTAGACTGTTGCCTCTGACACTGCAAAGATCACATCTTATTGGTCCAGGAACCAGAGCACTGTCTTGTCAGGAGTACTCTATAAACAAATGAATAGATGAAGAAAGCCAGGTTTACTCCCAGCTCCAAAACGTGGAAGGCCGGGCATAATCATTGATTATGACTATATAGGAAATCTTTGGTTTCCTTCATGTTGATTGTGTTTCAGAGGAAAGAACATTTATGCTAAGTGATTGCTTTGTAGGGGATAAAAGAAGGAGTCCCAGGAGAGGAGGTTTTCAGAGTATATTTAACCCTGTGTTGGTATAGGTCCCTCTTTCCTTTTATCTGTTTAGGCCCCTATAGCGGGATGGATACAGTAAGGCAGCTTAACAGGATTGCTTAGCTGTTGAATGTCTGGAATTCACTTTGATATTCTGAGTCTGTATCTACCAGTTATCTTGAACTTACCCAACAGGCTGGTCTTCTCAAATTTTTTTTTTTTTTTTTTTTTTTTTTTGTCTTTTTGAGAAAGGGTCTCGCTAGGTAGTTCAGGCTGGACTTGAGCTCATTTTGTACCCCAGGCTGTCTTGAATTTGCAGCAATCTTTCTGCCTCAGCCTTCCGAGTGCTGGGATTACAGGTGTGCACCACCATGCCCATCTTGGAAGCACATATCTTAATGGGATACAAAATTTCTCATCCTTGACTGAATTCAACTGTCATTATATTTATAATTTTTGTCAATTAAGTTTGCCTTGACTAGGTTTGCTCTGAAATCAAAGATAAAAATGATTTGGAGGCTCTGACCTGGGAGTTAGAACCTCCTGGCATGAGACACTGCTGACTATACTCCAAGGTCCTTTCTCAGTGGCCAGTATCTCTCCAAAGGTAATATTTTGTTTACTTCTATAAAATTAACAAGTCATTATCATTAATGTCTTGTTTATTTTGCATTGCTGTTAGCTGGCTCACATACTGCAGAGTGTGCTTGTGTGTGTGCACAGGGGGGCACGTGTGTGTGTGTGTGTGTGTGTGTGTGTGTGTGTTGACAATCTCCTTCAATAAACAAATATTTATTTATTGAAGGTCCATTTGCTCTTTAGGATACAAGCCACCATTATCAATAAGGTAAAATCTTTATCTTTAGTGCAACGTCTGGTTGAATGTCCACTAGTTATTATGGTATATCATTATTTCTCCAAAGTTTTTCCTGGACCTACAGCATTAGAATCACCTAGGAACTTTTTGTAAATGTAAGTTTTGGGATCAATCCAGATCTACCTGAACCAGGAATTCTAGGAATAGGCCCAGGGTTCCGAGTTTTTTCCTTACAAGCCCCAAAAGAGATCCTAATGCACACTAAATTTTGAGAGGGCAACAAAATAATACGAGGCATTCGACAAATCAGGAATGTCACTATCATGAAAGTTATACTCAAATTGTAAATATTTATATTTTGTTTCAGCATTTCTGTCAAGCAAATTCACAGATAAAATGGATTTTTTTTTCTTCCTCAGGTATATTTTCTTTTCTTTTTCTCCTCTGTAGGCAGACATTCTCATGAATTCTGCACATCCTTCCTGCCAATAGTTTTCTCTTTTACTAAACATGCAGGCAATCATAACTAATATATTGTATTATTACAATAGGTGTCTTGCATCTTAACAATATCTCTATGAATCTCAGCTTGGCTATACTTATGAGATCTATTTAAATATTTTCAGTTATATTTATTGTTACATTGTATTTCATTTTGTAAATACATCACAATGTCTTTATCCCTTTTATTGAGGGCTATTTGAGTTGTTTAAATGTGTAAAGAAAAACACTGAACTTGTTGATGCGCTCAGATCTAGCCCTAGAGACTGCATTATCACTTTCTACCAAGGAAAACTTAAAATCTAAGTAAATCTGATGACCACTTTCATTCACCCATAAGAACTTCATGGGATATAGTTCAGCGGCACAGTATCTGCCCGGCAAGCCCGAGGTCCTGAGTTTAAGTCCTGGTACCAAAAAAGAAAAGAAAGAGAAGAACTTTATGCTTTCAGCTAAGTTTTGCATTATAACTTGTTTTATTTGAAAAAAATCTGTAACTATAACTATATATATACTTTTTTTTTCATTCTGGGAATTGAACTCAGGACCTTGTGCTTGCCAGGTGGGTGTTTGTGCCACTGAGCTATACCACCAGTCCCTAACTATATATACAGAGATTGCAAGTTTGTACATAATTATGTACAATTAGTAACTATAGTTGTTATAGGTATAATCAAGTCCTTGTACATATTGTCACTTTGTACTTATTTATCCCATCAGGATTTGACTTTGCTGAGGTCCTTTACTGAAATTGCCTATAAAGAGATAATCTGAATCTCTGCAGGCGTTCCTGCATTCCTTTGATTTCATTTAGCATCCATAAGATAGTTTAAGGAAGCAGAGAGATGTACAATTCAGGCACTTGTTTATAAAGCTGAGACCTGTTATTTCATCCTCCACCTAGAAAAAACTGACTCCACAGGGGAACCTTCATGTTCGATAGTGAAGGTTTTGTCTGCCTGAGGGGATTCAACCACAATTAACACAAACTGTTCATTGGAGGGTAGGCCATGGGCTGCTATAGCTCAAGTCTGTTCACTAGAGAACTCTTTAGTAGAGTCACTTATGTTTAGAAATTTTCTTTTTACAATTAACATCCTCTACCAGCAGCAGCCAGAGCTTGCCGATGCCCTCTGACACTGAGCTGAGTTTGCCCAGAGACAAATGTATTTGAGACCCATGACAGAGAACCATAGCATCTCCATGACTCAGACCCAGAACCGGTTTTGGTTTAACGGTAACCCACAACCTGCTGACCAACTTCGGAATCTGTTTTTGCTTGAAGCTGTAAACCAATCCATCACTCAGTACCCAAGCCTTTTCTACTTATTCATATTTTGCAGTCCCTCAGACCCTGCTCAGCGCTTCTGGTGTTGGGAGATCAGTGCCCTGAGCTCCCATTCCTTGGCCCCTCGTTGCACCTCCTTACTCCCTTCTCCCTTAGTCACCCCCAGTTCTGTCCATTTTTTTCTCATGTGACATGGATTACAATTAATTTGCTCATCTCTGCACATACTTGGGTGTGGTCTGCTTTGCTTTTGTTTATTTCTGAGAGGGAGAAAGCATTCTGGGTGTTTAGGAAAAAGGATTTTACTTTAAGCACATTAAAATTTTTTTTGAATTTTTTTATGGACTATACTTCATGGCACATTGACTACATCGATCGGCTCTGGTTTTAATGAAAGCTAAACTATCCTGACATTTTGGGCATATTGATATGGCTAGACCATGGGAAGACAGTTTCTCAAAAATTGAATATTAATATTTATAGATGAGAAAAACAGAGATTTACGGAAGAAAAGTAATATCCATTGTTGCTTTCAGGAATTAAACCTACTTCTGATTTTCTTGCCAGTGCTCATTACATTACCTTCTAAAAGATACTTTTCGGCATCAGACATAAAGTTATTATAGAGTGGTTCTTGGGGAAGTGGGGCTGGGTAGAAAAGTTGTCAGTTTCTGCCGAAGACATGATTAGAAACAAGAAAGTGGGTTTGGTTTTAATTGAAGTATCACATGGTTCTCAAGGACTTGTAAACAGAATCTTCCTCATATATATTTAATTAAGTAGTAAGTTTTGTTTGTTTGTTTGTTTCTTTGGTAGTGGGAATTGAACTCAGGATCTTGAGCTTGCCAGGCAGACACTGTGCAGCTGAGCCATCTTCCTGGCCCCAATTTAATTACAGCTTATTTGGTACATTACATATTGTTATCTCCAGCAAAGTTACTCAGATTACCAGATGTAATAACAGAAGATTGAACAATCCACTAAAGAGAATAAGAAAATAATAATTTTTTTTTTTTTTTTTTTTGCGGTACTGGGGATCGAACTCAGGACCCTGCGCTTGCTACTCAAGCGCTTATTCCACTGAGCTATATCCCCAGCCCCTAAGAAAATAATAATTTTAAAAACATTAGAGACAATACAGAGTTTCAGTAGACAGGATAGTAGGAATTCAATAGTGGCTGTTATATTGCATATTGTTGTCTTCATATCAGTTGCTCAGATTACCAGACATAAGCATGCAAAATTGGTCAAAATGTATAAAAAAATTAAACATTAGCTCTTCCTTTCAATAAACTACTGGACAGCAGTACAATTATCCCAGCTACCCATATATATATATGTTTTTGTTTTTTTTTTTGCGGTACTGGGGATCGAACTCAGGACCCTGCGCTTGCTAGGCAAGCGCTTATTCCACTGAGCTATATCCCCAGCCCTATATATGTGTGTGTGTGTGTATATATATATATATATATATATACACACACATATATATATATATACACACACACATAGAGAGAGAGAGAGAGAGAGAGAGAGAGAGAGCGCCTTAGTACTTTCTTTCAATTCCTGTCATTTGGCTTGAAACCCTATATCATTTTTAATGTCCTGGCTTTGCTTTGTTTGTATTTTGCTATTTTTTTTTAACTATTCTCTTTAAAATAAAAAAAGTTATTGGGTACAAAGGCACCAATGAAGATACAGCCATTGGCCTTGACAGGTTCAGTCTAGAGAGGGAAAAAGACATGTAGGAAGTTCTCTAGACAAAGGGTATAGCAATGGATCTAAGGGTGCAGCCAAAATGCTTATTTCCATTTAGGAAAATTCAAGAAGCTGAGATTTAACAGGCGGTGGAGGACAGAGGCATGTGGATGTTATTCTAAGGAAAGCAGATAGAAGGGAAAACTGGAGGGAAAAAGCAGAATGTATTTCAAGAATGGTAAGGAATCAGTTCCAAGGTTATTGTTTTCCAGGTTCATATTTTGACCTCAAAGAACAGTGAGGGAGCTGCTTCATCTTTAGAGATGGTTGATATAAGGAAATATACTTTTGTCCTTGAGATGGACAGAGGATATATGAAGTGTTTTCGGAGATAAACTGTGAGCATTTTCCAATTTTGTTCTAAAACTAAAAAGCATTTACAGAGATCAAAGCAAAGAGGTTCTTGCTCTATCTTACAACACCGAAAGAAAAACATGATGCTGAAGTAGGCTGTCAAAATTTTTTTTTTGATAATTCAACCTTAAAGTAACTTTAAATAAAAGAGAACCAATTGGAAAGTTGATCTATTAGCCTGAAGATTTTTATTTCTTTAAATGCCAGCTGTCTCAGTATACTGTCGTTCTTTCTTCTTGCGTGTGTCCTAGTTTTTACAGAAAAGGAGTCACTTAATAGGTATGGTAATTTTAAAGTTCACAGTGAGTTAGTGGGCAATGTTTGTTTTATACATCTTTGAAAATATCCATCTCATAGTTGTGTAAACCTTCATGGTTCACCAACCACTTTTCAGAAGTATCAATTCAAGCGCTCAAGATAAATAAACTGAGTAGCTACTATGTGTGAGCACTTCTCCAGCACTGAAGATGTAAATATGAACCCCTGACCTCAAGACCCCCGTGGTTTTAGAAGAAAAATGACTGTGTAGAACAAAACTATGATGATAGCAAGTACTGTCATAGCACATAAGCTGGAGAAAATAAACCTGGCTACCACGGAATGTGCATGGGAGAAGGTTTCATGGGCAGCGGTTCTTAAGCTGGGTCTTGAGAATAGAAAGGAATTCATAAAGTGAAGCCTTAGAGGATGAGTCAGCCAGAGGAAAATCAGGTTTTAAGCTTCCAAGTATGAAACATGTTGACGAATGACTTACATCCATTTGGTGACACTTCATACAAAAATGTGATGGTTTGGAGGGTGAAGCGATTTAAGCCACCTTAAAGGAACTAAATCATAAACTGAAGAACTGTAGATATCACATTTTTAGCTCTCAGCTTAAATTTCACATTCTTGGTAGAGAATAACTCTCAGGCCCAGCTGGGATCCAGAATCTACTCCAATTATACCATCATGATCACAGTAGGAAGATGATGGGATACCACTACCCTTTCCAAGGCTCTCCACCATGACACTTCCATAAAGGAGACTAGCAGTCTGTAAAGACCCACCAGAGGGTGTCTGCTCATCTACTGTCAGCTGACTGGAGATCTCTAATAAGAAGCGAGAGTTCTGGTTGTGACAAACTATGGCAGTGGTGGTGGTGATGGTGGTGTGTTAATGGAGAGAGCTGAGGCAGCTCTTAATGGGACATTGTAAAAGAGTTTTAATTAGTTCATTGTGTAGATGATGAGGGGCTTTTGAGCAGTGAGAGTGAAACAATCAGAATTTTGTTCGTGGGAGTTCATTATGCTGGTGATGTAGGAGATGATTGGGGACAGGTAAGCTGATGGAGAAGACAGGTTAAAGATAGTGGAAATAGTCTAGAGTCTTATTGGACAGTGAAAATGGGTTACAATGGAAAGAAGTTCAGGGGAGATAAGTAATAGAACATTGTGGTATCATTCTTCATAGATAGAGACTGAGGGAAAAACTAACCTAACTTCTTTATTTTTTTTCAGTAGTGGGGATTGAACACAGGGCCTGACACATACTAAACCAGCATTCTATCACGGAGCTTTCTCTGCTTTTATGAAATAAGCAACAGAGTACAAGGAGGTGCCACTTGCCAAGGTAAGAAAGGGAGGAGGAAAAGGTTTTGGGGAAGCATGGTAGCTCTTGGGTGGGCATTTAAGTGAAGGTGCTAAGGGGAGATGGAGGATGGGAAGATGGATGTTCCCCTCAGAAGAGAAGTCTGAGATGGAGATGAGATTTCGGAGCCATCAGCCCATGTGTTAATGATTAAAGTTGAAGGGAAGTATTATCTAGAAAAAATGTGCAGAATCAGAAAGCAACATGGAAGGAGGGGAGTCTTAAAGGGAGCGATGTGAAGAGGTAGGTGGGAGGTAGGGAGAGAGATAGGTGGAAAGGAGGCTAAGAAAAATGGTCATCAAGCCAATGAAACAAAAATAGAAAAATGTTCTAGACCATAAAGCTAAGTGAAATAAATCAGACACACAGACAGTGCATGGCTTCTCTTGTATGAGAAATCCAAAGTATAAAGAGCAAAATAAAAGGCATTTGGTAAGATACATAGGGAGACGGATGTTTCTGTTTTGTTTGTTTGTTATTTGTACTGGGAATTGAGCTCAGGAGCTTGCGCTTGCCAGGAAGGCACTGTGCAGCTGAGCTATATCCCCTGGCCGATGTTTCTAAAAAGAGAAAGTGATTAAAAAGTATAGGCAGGGTGGAGCCGGGTGGTCCGCTGTGAGTATATGTGCTTTCCCACCTCTAACCATGGCAGTTTGTATAAACCCATGTATGTTATAGTATAATCTGAGGCAGCTATATCTCTTCCCAAGGCGAGAGTCCAAGGATATAGATAAACCCCGGAGTACAGTTATTATCACAGGGAAGATGACTGATGGAGTGGTAGGGCAATGGAGGTGAGGGAGGAGAAAAATTGAATGATCAAATGGGCCATCATCTGTGTAACTGAGTAACAAAGGTGAAAGTAACACTATGTAGGACAGCATCCAGAGCTAATTCCCTTCTATGTTCTCTATAATTCTGTATTTCCTCAATCGTTTTAGTATTAACAGAAGGGAAGATAACTTTATATTATACAGCATCCAGTGCAAATTCCCTACTATCTTCTCTATAATTTGGTATTTCCTTTCATGTTTTTGTGTTAACTAATGTGAAGATAACATTATGTAATACAACATCCAGTTCTAATTCCCTACTATGTTCTGTATAACTTTGTATTTTCTGTATTGTTTATGGCTTTTCTGGTTCATATGTCTCCATTCTTTTGTCTTTAAAATAAAATTTAAAAAAAATAAATAAAAGGTATAGGCAGCCAGAGATATAGTGCAGTGGGTCAGTGCCTGTCTGGAAAATGCAAAGTCCTGAGTTCGATTTCTGACACACAAAAAAGTAGGGAAGGGAGAGGGGAGGAAATGGGGCAAAAAAAGATTTAGAGGTGTTATGTACATGTACTGATTCTCTACCAGAGATGTAAACATTATGGACTATAATGTGCAAAGAAAAATAATAATTAGAAAGAAGGGTATCCTGGAAGGCAGGCATGGGAATTTTCAAGACAATGAGGTTCTTCACCACTATCCTGTGCTGTAGGCCACGTAGACATCTTTTGTGTTTCAGAGAGACTAACCTTAAATTTGTGTACTGAAATAATTCATCAGAGTACGGAGGTGCTCAGTGTCAAAGGGGAGACTAGAATTGGGATCCTTCGACTTTCAGTTTTGTGCTTTTTGAACAACAGAGCCATAATGCTGCCCGGCAGAGACTGGAGCTGCCCCTAGCTCTCCTGGGGAACAGAGAGTGAGCTGAGAGATCAGATCCCAGCTTGCTCTTTGCCACTGCCCTGCTTCCTCCAGCTCCCAGCTCAAAGCAGGGCATCGCACAGAGGTAGCACAGACATCCCAGGTGTGGCTCCAGCTGGGGGGTAGGCGCAGCCTGTTCTGACCCTGCGCCTTGTGCTGGGCCAGCCTCAGGTGCCTCTGCAAGCTTGCTGAGAAGTTAAAACGCATGATCTCCCACTTCTAATTTTATGATTCTTTTTATGGTACAGTTTATTGGGTTTTTCCTCATTACAGAGGGAACATATCCTCATAAACTTTCAATTCTCTTTCTAAGCATGCAGGCGAAAGGGAGATGGGAGGCACTGAGAAAGAACCAGAGACCTTTGTCTTCATGACACAGCTAACTCAGAATTTTCCCCAGCTTCTATAAACCATGGGTGGGTACAATGCGAGACAGAGAGTTTAGGTAAGGAGGCAGGGGCTGGCGAAGCGTGAAGATCAAACACAAATCAACTAGAGTGATAACCATAAAATAGAAAGGAGAAAAAAAAAAACCCGAAGCTACACTAATTAAAAATAGCTGAAATCCCAGAGATACGTTTAAAAGCAATCACATTGAATTGTTCAAATTAAGAACAACAAAGAAATGACTGTGCAAGCTCGCTCCGTATTCTGAGAGCTTTTATAAATAATAAACTGATATTAGGAAAAGGCTTTTTTGTTTTGCCAATTCTCCCCTTGTTGCACAAAGAAAAAAAGTAAGAACCAGAAAACATTCCCATCATTTTTCTGTAGTCTTTGGGCACTGGGATGAAAGGAGAATGAAATTAAATTCATTTTAAATGTCTTCCTTCCAGGCTGTAAAGCTGCTGGTATCGCTTATCCCAGCTCCAGCACTTATATAATCTGGAAACCATGGGTTCCCTTGGAAGTCGTTAAATGAAAAGAAGACATCAAATAATAAAAGAGGAAAGCAATTAAAACGGTGGACCCAATAAGCTAGTCAGAAGACTTGATTTAAATGCAATCCCAGGACCCAGAATATTGGACACTAAGGAGTGAGGGGATTCAGCTGCGAGGGGTATGGCAAGCTGAGGCAATGCCCTGAGGAGTGTGGAGGGGATCAGGGCTCCTCCACGGCCACAGAGTCTGTCTTTGTATGAGGAGGAAAGGACATCACCCCCCTATGGACTCAGGTGCTTCTGAGTCTCCCAAATCTTGGAGGAAAAATAGGACCAGGTAGTATGAGTGAAGAGGGCATAGGCCAAGTGCATACATCCCACCGGGTGAGATATTTACATGGGAGGAAGACACCCAGGCTGAGGGGTGAAAGTTGGAGCTTGTTCTCTTTTTGCCTTTCTTTTGATCTTGGCCTGACTCTCCCAGTGGGTCCCAAGTGGGCCCTGGGCTCCTGTGTCAGGATCTTTTCTGGGAGCAGCACCAGCTTAGACAAGCAGGCTCTGCACATGCCGCAGGCCCCGGTATCCCGGATTGGGGCCCTTCCTAGTCATGCTCGAGACTGAGGCTCTCTTGGGGAGCACAGACATCTCCAACAGGTTTTGGACAATCGTTTCCGTAGCTGTTACATGGAGGCAGGGCCCACCTGTTTCAAGATCTCTTGCAGCCTCTGCAATCCTCCCGCTGTCCTCAAATCTGCCCTTGTGGTTTCTGGGTGGGCTGGCCCAAAACTGCACAAAGGAGCCGAGGACTTGGCATGTGACAGTGCCAGGCTTGCACTTTTCTGCTCTTTATGGGTGAGGCTCAGAAGAAAGACCAGGAGACATCAGTGGGTCCAGTAGGTGGGGGAAAAGGAAGACCTGGGCCTTTTGGGAAGAGCAGAGATCCTCAGGGTGGGAGAGTGAGGATCCTTGCGAGCCCATATCCTAAATAGCTGGGGATGCTGTGGGGAACAGAATCTGCAGTGATGGACTTGGGCCAAATTTCTGTCCCACAGAAAGGGAGCTTAAGGAATCACTAATATCACTGAAAGGTGCCACATGTCCAGGGTTTTCTGCTGATTTCTTATTTCCAGAGGAAAAGAATAAAATGAGTTTATCCCATTACCTCACCTCCCATCTCATTTCCAAGCCTCACGTTAATTTTACTTTGGAAGATGTCAGATCCATTACACTTCCCTGTTCCCTGGGAATGTCCAACCAATTCCTCTTCTGACCAGGTTATGGTTACTTGTGGTAGGCTCAACAATGACCCCTAAAGAGATCCAGGTCCTGATCTTTGGAACCTGTGAATGTCACCTGTTATGTCCAAAGGGATTTTTGCAGATGCAGTTAAGGATCTTGAGACAAAGAGATTATCCTAGATTACTTGAGTGGGCTTTAAATGTAATCCAAAGTGTCTCTATGAGAGAGGGAAGGGAAGATTCAACTCAGGAGACAAAGGTAAGATGACAGAACAGCAAGAAGATGGTAGGCTACTGGCTCCAAAAATGGAGCCAAGGAAGGGCAGCTCTTAACGCTGACAAAGGTAAAGATACAGATTCCACTCCTGAACCTCGGAGGGTATGCTACATGTCTGAGACCAGACCTGAATCTGATTTCAGATGGCTGATCTCCAGTTGTTTAAAACTAGCAAGTCTGGGCAAAAAAACCAGGCTGGGGGATCGGTAAAACAGACTAGAAGCTGCTGCAACAACTCCCAACACACTCAGTCATCTTACCTTTGACAAAAGGGCCAAACAATTTCACGGGAAGAAAGATAGACTCTTTAATAAATGGTGCTGAAAAAACTGGCTTTCCACATGCTGCAGATTAAACCTAGACTCATATCTCTCACCATAAACTAAATTAAAATAAAAATGAATCAAAGATCTAAATATTAAAACAGAAACAATTAATTTCTTGGATGATAGAATAGGCAAAACTCTAGACAACATAGGTATAGGCAAAGACTTTATGAACATAAGCCTGATCCCTCAAGAAATATTACAAAGAAATGACAGCTGGAACCACATTATAGTAAAACCACAACAGAGTGAAGAGACTACCCACAGAATGGGAAAAAAAATTTTTTACTGGCTATTCCTTAGACAAATGACTAATATTTAGACTATATAAAAAATTAAAAACAGATTACAACAACCAAATTTAAAGAGCCAGTCCAAAATGGGCACCTGAAATGAATAGACACTTCTCAAATGAAAAAGTACAAACAGCAAATAAATATATGGAAAAAATGTTCAACATCACTGATCATTTGGGAGATGCAAATTAAAACAACATTGAGATTCCATCTCACTCCAGTAAGAATGACTGTCATCAAGAAACCAACCAATAACAAATAGTAATAGTGTAGAGGCTGTGGGGAAAAAGGCGTCCTTCTCCACTGTTGGTGGGGGTATAAATTTGTGCAACCACGATGGAAGTCAGTATGGAGATTCCTCAAAAATCTACAACTGGAGGTTCCATTTGACCTAAGTATTCCCTTTCTTGGTATCGTTTTGAAAGAGTTAAAAGCTTCACATTATAGTGATATATGCACAATCATGTGTAGAGCAGCATGATTTATAATAGCTAAGTCTTAGAAACAGCTCAGATGCCCACCAATATGGATGAATGAATAAATAAAATGTGGTTTTTATCTACAATGGAGTTCTACACTGCCATAAAGAAGGATGCCTCTGAGACATTTTCAGGTAAATGGATGCAGTTTAAGAACAAAATTTTAAGTGAAATAAATAAGAGACACATGTTTAAATATTGCATTATTTTTCTTGTGTGAGAAACTGAAAGGGTAAATAAGGACCAAAGTGCATGATAGATTTTGGGAGGCAGGAAGAAAATGTTCAGATGAAAAGGGAAACAAGGGAGGGAGGAAGGAGAAGGGAAAATTTTTTAAAAAGACACACTAGAAGGAAAAATGTCCACACAAAGCTTTTTGTAAATGAGGAGAAGCATTGAAGGGAAAGGAGAGGAATGGGGAGAAAAAGTGTACCCATAAAATTAATTTTAAAAACCTACTAGGTCTGTCACAGCAAGTGAAAATAAACAACAGGGCACTCCTGTCACAAGGGTGGGCTTCACTTTTTGTTTGTTTTTGTTAGATAGAAGGGAAGAAAACAAGATCTTTTCAACCCCGGCTGATAGGCGTGATGGTTGTATTCTCTTGGTTGCTAAAATTTCTATTTCAAACTACACCAAGCACAAAAATTCTTTTGCATACATACAGCTCAATCTAGTCCCTGACTTCCATACCAATTTGACCCAGGGTAAACTTAGTTGAAAGAATATCCAGGTGCAATGTACACATTTCTGATAGCAACAGTGAAGAGAGAGGTCTGAGAGATGGGGCTGTTCACTGCACTTTTCCTGTAGATTTGAAAGAACTGGAAATGTGGCAACTTGAAGTGACCTTAGGGGTTTGGAAAACTCCTTTTGCTTGTGGGGCATAGATACTCCAAGTTGATCACAAGGTCTCTTAGAATCTTATGTTTTACCCGAGAAAGCAGAGATATAGGGATCAAGGGCACACTGTGCACAAATCTACTCTTCTGCTCAAGCCCCTCATCCTCCTGGTTATTCCCATGGAGCTGGAAGTGTTCTGGTCTGGTTACATATTGTGCAGGAGAGGACCCACAGTTCTGGGGATCGGGAAGGGGCCCGGACAGAGAGTTAAGGGCTGGCTTTTAGTTTAGACCTTGAAGGATTGATCCTGAGGATTTGGATGTCACGGGGCACCTTGTTATCAAAGAAAGAAGGTAGTTATTGAAGGGAAGCAATGGCTTCAGCAAGAGTCTTTTTCTAAAGTGGGAATGGTCTAGCAGAACTAGGCTAAAATCTGTGTCAGTTTGTGGATTTACTGAGAATGGAGATATTGGTTATGGTTCGTCTCTTCAGAGGTGGACTAAACTCCTGGCTTGTAGAGATTATGGGGAGTTTCAGTCTTTCTTTACACTACAGGCCAGCTCAGGCCAGTGTCCAGGATCTTACCTGTGGCTTAACATTCAAAAAGGTTTCCTAGACCTTGAAGTTTTTGGAGCTGGTCTGTCTCATGATGCTGCCTCAGGGACAGCTGAGTGGTTTCTGTATCTTGTGAAGTTAGTGGTCATGGGAGACCCACATTATACCTGTAAGTACTGACCCACAGGAACCCTGAGAGGAACAGAAAGATTGCTTTGTATCACACTATTTAGCAATTAAATAAACTTGAGCCTTCAACTCAATTTTGTGACCAATTTTCAACTCTAACCTAAAAAACTCTTTTCTTCTTTCCCTCTTTCCTTCTTTCTCGTAGTCCTGCAGAGATCAGTTGAAGTAGAAGAATCTATTGGACTCAGAGTTTTGTCTCCTGATCATGTACAGATCTTAAAAATGGGCTCATGTATTAGCAATAGAGTCAACTGTTCAGAGTTTTGTGTAGGACAGATTTCCCTTTGCACTATGGGTGGCACACTACAGAGACGATCATTGAAGTGACTTTCACCTTAACATCAAAATCACCCTTTCGTTTTCCATTAATTTGTTGATGCAAAACTCATAGCTTGTACAAATTTGTTCTCTTTCAGCTCATAGGTTAGCTACTTGCCCTTGGATCCCCATTATTCTAGCACTGTTTTGGTGGCAGAAGAGAAAGTATTGCCATTAACTGGGGGTAATCTATAAGGAATTACTAGTTCCTTAATCTAAGAGGTGCTTTGGGCTCAACTGCTTGAAGAGGCCTTGGAACGCTAAGGAATTGTTTCTTTCCCTATTTCTATTTGACAATCCACAAAGTGTAACTGAAAGAGCCCTGCACTTTTAACAACACATATTCCCTCATTTAACCCTTACAACAACTTTATGAAATGGCTTTTAATCTTTTGAAATGGTATAATCTTACCTGTATGTGGAGTTACAGACACTGAAGCTGTAGATCTAGAGAGTGAAGTAGATATTTTACCCGTGAAGCTTAAGGAAAACCTGGAGTTAAATATGCTGTATTTGATTCAAGGAACTACTTGTCTGTATCAACTTCACATTAAATAAGAGTCAGGATCTCCAGATATCTTCTCCTTGTAGATTTGGGTGGTTTTGGAGAAACCAGAACAAGCAAAATTATAAAATTTGAGGCTATCCAGTTGGATAGGATGTGTAGAAGAGTGAACAAAGTAAATACTGGGAAATCAGGTTTGGTAGTTTGGGGACAGATTATAAAGCATTTAGACAGGGCAGACCAGTGGAAAATAGGTGGCAACTATTTTCTTTTCTTTTCTTTTTGTCTTTTGGAAAAAGGATCTCACTTTGCAGTTCACGCTGGTCTTGAGCTCATTTTGTAGCTCAGGCTGGCCTCAGATTCACAACGATCCTCCTGCCTCAGCCTCCCGACTGCTGGGATTACAGGCGTGTGCCACCATGCCCAATTAGTGGCAACTATCTTAAAGGGTCTTGGATAGAGTAAGTGCCCAGATGTGGGATGAGGTAATGGTCACAGCATCTAAAAGAACAAAAGTGATGGGATTTTGTAACAAACTAGATATTAGATCTCAAGAACAATAATGAACCAAAGATGACTCTCAAGTTCTTTAATGATGAAAGTATAGTGCTACACATTTATTTGCATCTCAAAACTACACTAAGATAATGGGTCCACAGGAATTAAATGAAGCAAGCTCAAGGATGTGTGTCAAATGTCAGGAATTATTCTCTGGTGTGGAATTCAACAGAAATGTACAGAATTCATCATGTACAGAATTAACCAGGAAGTAACCTACAGGAAGATGAGTTGTAAATATTACTAGCGAAGATATGTTTCTGTATAAATCACTCAGCTACCTAATATTTGACAAAGGGGTCAACCAAACCCACTGGAAAAAAGAAGGCCTGTTTAATAAATGGTGCTGGAAAAGCTGGCTTGCCTCTTGCCGAAAACTGAAAATAGACCCCAGTCTATCACCATGCACCAAACTCAGGTCAAAATGGATCATAGACCTCAACATCAAAACAGAAACTCTAAACCTAC
>PVLD010031012.1:0-16202 GCA_004027595.1 Dinomys branickii
TTTTTTGGCAGTACTGGGGATTGAACTCAGGTCGCATGCCATTCTGGCCCAGCAGATGCACTCTCCATCAGAAGCTAGAGATGGGCTTCATGCTCTCCAGTGTGCTGATATAGCAAACAGGACACAGCACAGGAACAGATCTGAGTGCTCATGGGTAGAACAGCTACCCACAGGAGATTCCTTCTACCTTCCAGGGTCGTTGTGCCTTTGAGATACAGTCAGTAATGGAGGAAAGGGCTCTTGGGTAACTGCATGGAGTTCTCATCAAAACAACGACCAATGTATTCACCAACCACCATCAAACAATGGGAAAGGAAGCAGTGTGGGGAGCTCTGCTCCTTTCTGCTTGAATAGAGCTGGTGTGGCTGACCATGAACGACACATCACCTGCATGCAGCTCTCAAACACCTGTGATAAATGTCCACTGTGTTCAGTGAAAAGTAGCTATAGGCTAGTCATCTCTGCTCCCGCTTTTGTTCTGGGGATGTACGATTTCAAGGCAGGCTATTAGAGGCACCAGAGTCCCCAGATAGACTGTGGCCACCATTATTACACTGTTCTGCATGGGTTATGTCTGACGGAGAAGTGAATACACACCCTCCCTCACCCAGAGGATGTCCCCATGTCATAGGGCTGGATTTAGCTCCTTGTGACCCAATAGTATCATTTCACTAATTGCCTTCAAAGCAACTTCTACTAACAGCTGCTAAAAGCTTAAGTAGAGAGTTACTTGGGCCCTAAACAGTTAGTACAGGGAGGGCCTAGAATAGGAGGTGTACGACCCCAAGAGAGGAAGCGCTCAGGAGGAGCTGAGGTGGCCTGCACTTCCCTCCATGGAATTTGTGATTAAAACCGTAGCTTACACATGGCATAGGTGGGGGAAAAAAGGAACAGGAGGGTTCTGCCTTGCTAGAAAAACTATGCTTACTGCACACTTGTTGGATGTCTGGTCGCGATTAGCTTCAGATTAGATCATTCGGGCAAGACGACCGCAGAGGGACACAGCCTGTCCGGAGACTACACTGGTCACATCCATCCCCTGTCTGCTCAGCTCCGCTCTGAACTATTTTTTTCTTTTAATTAGTATCTTGTGGGAGATATTTTGCCTGTCTGGACCAACTTGGAAATCTCTTCTGGTATACCAATAATTCATGAACGTGGTACTAGGGGAGTGCAGGGTGGGGACAGGGCTTGTGTGTTGCACGCTGTGACCTGCAGCTCTGCCCATGGTCTACACAGCTGCCATCCTGCTGCTGGGACAAGCCCTGGCCACGCACTGGTTTTCCATCTGGCTTCTCACATTGCCAGGCTCCAGTGAATGCCAGGCCTTGATTTAAAATAAAAATGAAGCTAAGAGGCATTGAAAGCTCCCAGTTTAGTTTTCCAGACAAAAGCAGAAGTTAAAAACAACCCCACAAGCATCAGCTGTTTCTGATTCAGCGGCAAAGTAACCCAGTAAACATTACCCAGAATGCCAAAACCAGCAAATCCATATCCACCGAGATGACTGAATGCAATGCATTACAGCCAGCTCCCTTCCTTTATGGCGATCTCAGGAGCACGTCTTGGGCGTCAAAACCACGATATGTTTGTGGACTTTGAATCTACTTAGCAGCGGTTCTGACTCTGGTCTCCTGGATTAATCCATTTTCTGCTGGTCTAACAAAATACACAAGTAGGATATTTATGTAACTAAGAAGATTTATGTAACTAACAGTTTTGGAGTCTGAACTAAGATCAGGTGGCCCCAAGACATTTAGCCTCTCGTGCGCCCTCTGGCTATATCACATCATGGTAAAGAAGGGAAAGGGAAGCCAGCTGTGTGCGGCAGGATCCAAATGTGGGGGTGGCTTTGCTTTAAAACAATCTGCTTTTGTGAGAATGAACTCATCCACTGATCCTATCATTAATTCCTTCCAAAGACGATACCACCATGGCATAACCACCTGGTACAAGGAGCCAACTTTTCAAGATTGTCCCTCTGGAGGATACGGCTCCAAAGCATAAACCTGTGCGGGACCCATTCAAACTGCAGCGTCTTTCTCAACTGAGATGTACTCTTCTAATCTTCTCCTTTTGCCCACGGAGCGGTGGGGATGCCATGGATACAGCATCCTCATCAGAGATTTATGTTCATGTATCGTCTGTTTCAAACAACCTTCTGTCATTCTTTGTTGACGGCAAATACATGGTGCACACACACGTAGTGCACGTGTACACACACACATGCATGTGTGCTTGTTCTTTACACACATTGCTCAGTGCAGATCTCTGAACATTCACATGTGACAGACGCTGTTGACATCTTCCCTAGCGTGCTGGGGTTAGGCAATCAATCACCGGAGAGTGCAGAGAACTAATCTGTTTACACTGCTTGACACACACACATCAAGGGCCAGACCCTTGGGCAGAAAACAGGCCCCAAGGCTTTTAAATCTGTTGTGAAAATTCTAAGCACTTGCCAAATGTTGCAAAAGGAAAACAGGGCAGGACAGAAGTTGAAGGACACAGTATTCCGCTCAGAAAGGCCCCGTTCCACACTGCAGAGGGGCGCGCGGGGTGGGCTCTCGTTTACTGTTCTTAGGAACGTCCCCTGCCTGGCCTGCTCTCCCCTTGTGAGTCCTGACTCCTGTGCCCACAGGCACGGTGAGTGAGTGAGTGGACACAAGGAGGAAGCTCCCCCTCAAGCAGCCTGCCAATTAGTACTCGCAGAAGGGAGGACAGGATAGAGATTCCAACCACCGCAGTAGTGGTGTTTCAGGCAGGAAGCATCAATGGATACTAAAACTAGTGAGCGAAGACTAGAGAAACGGTGTATTTATATAATCTCAAAATACCTCCCACAAGATACCGACTAATTAAAAGAAAAAAATGGTTCAGAGCAGAGTGAGGCACACAAGGGATGGATGTGACCAGCCTATCCCTGATAGGCTGAATCCCCCTGTGCTCCTCCTACCAAAATGATCTAATCTGAAGCTAATCACAAGCAGACGCTGGACAAACTGACCGAGGGCGCTCTATACAGTAAATGGCCTGCAATCTTCCAACGTCTGGGTTATGGAAACAAACGGAGTCTTAGGAACTGTTCCATGTGGAAGAAACTAATGCTGCAAGACAACTAAATGAAATGTGGGGCCCTGGATGGACCCTGGATCTCTTGGGGTGAGGGAACTGGGGATTAGCAGGCAATTCTGTCCCGCCTTAGCTGCCGTCTTTCATCATGGCACTGTGCTGCCATCTGGATCAGGCAGCGTGCCACATTCTCACTGCTGCAACTCTCCCTCCAATGACTTAGTGACCAGCACTAACGTGTATGTAACTGAGAGGGTAAGGCAAATGTGACCACATCTGAACCAGAATTCTTCATGAAAGGTCTGTGGAAGCTACTGTTCTTGCCACTTTTCTCTAAATTGGAAAAGATTTTTAAAAAGTTAAAACCAACTGACCAAGGACCTGACCACTGCTTTCTGGCTGCACTTATGGCAAAATGCTGTCAGTAACTTGTCCCCCTGTAATTCCAGCTGCCCCCCAGTCAAATTTTTTCTCTGCTCCAGACCGCTTTGGTTGTCGTCAGTTTGGTCACTGTTCTTCTGCAGGGCCGAGCCTTGAACCCAGGGTCCCGTGCATGCATGCACCAGGCACGCCCAGGGAGCTGCACCCCGGCCCCGAGGTGTTTGGGTCTTCTCTTCTGTGTGTTTGGAGATGCGCCCTGTGCATCTTTGATTCCTGACCCCTCCCCACTATTGGGGTCTCAGTTTAAACGTCACTTCGTAAAGGCATCTGCGCTTACTTTTGCCTGGACTGGAACAAATACCCCGTCACAGGGTGATACCCCACAGCAGGGGTAACTGTCCACTTAACGCCCGTCTGCCCCACGAGCCCATGAGCTGAGTCCCACTTTCTTCCTCCACTTTCAACTCCCAGGGCCAACGCCCAATTTTAGTTTAAAGAGCAAAACAAACAAGCCAACCAACAAAGAGACTGGAAAAGGGTTTCAGCTGTGGAGACCTGACTTGGCTGCCTCTCTTGGAGGCAGTAGCCTCACAACAGCAAACTGATGGATTGGATTATTTTCCTCTACAACACCCGCTTTTCTCAAGACCTTGATCATGCAACCTTACTCAGCCTTACTGTGCAGACGTTGCTGTTCCAGGATAATTACCCCCCACAGAGGGCAGGGGCTGCTATATTTAAATCCAAGTAAACAGAACATGTACCCAGCCTTGTAAAACGATGACCTGTAAGCACTTAAAAACAACTGATGTCGGTAATTAGGGCTATTTCCATAGTACAGAAAAGATGATTTTAAAAAAGTGAAGTAGAGAGTAATTAATTTCACATAATAGTCACACTGGGACCTATTGTGAGGTCTGACATTAATGATGTACTTCTCTTCTGTAATTACTTTTTATGCACAGTCCTGGGCTCTCCACCACCTTCTCCAGAACCGCTCCAGGATCAGCATGCCTAACTTTCAGCCCTACCTACACCAGCTCATAAAGACAGAGGCACACAGAGAATGAGAAATAGGTACCCACCCAGCCACATTTTGGTTTGTACAATGCTTTCCCCACTTGATGAGGAGATTAAAGTAATATAAGCATGAATGTATTTTGGAAGTAGTGTGTTTCTGTTACTGCTTGATTGATTGTGGTACTGTGCATTGAACCCAGGGGTTTTGCACTGAACTATATCCCTACCCCTTTTTTCTTTTTTCTTTTTGAGACACAGTTTCACTAAGTTGCTCAGGCTGAGCTCAAACCTGTGATCTTCCTGCCTCAGCCTCCCACAGCACTGGCAGTACAGGCATGTGCCACCACCATACCACCCTGAATGTGCCAGATCTTCTCTCTGCAGTTTTTAAAGCTATGAAAAAGAGGAGAGAGAGAGAGAGTGACGGGGGGGGGGGGGGGAGAGACAGAGAGAGAGAGAGAGAGAGAGAGAGAGAGAGAGAGAGAGAGAGAGAGAGAGAGCTCAATAAACAGGAAAGCAAGAGATTCAAATTCAAGTCTAACCACCACCACCACCTGCCAGCCCCACAAACCACTTCCTCCCTCCAGGTGCTCCTTGATGTCGTTTTAAATGTGGGGAGCACCTGCTCCCTAAAGACAGAGCCTGAGCTGGGCAACCTGTGGCCTCTGTAGTGAGTGGGAATGATGTGGAGAAAAATGACACACGGTCCCCTCCCTCTCACTTTCCCCTCTCTGGGCTGAAGCCTCAGATGGAAACAAACCTATGACCCGAATACAGCATCGTTTTTGAAACCTGCTCTAGGACCTGGCTGTGCCTCAGGGGCACATTGCTTGCCCAGCAGCAGGCAAGAGTTCCATCCCCAGCACTGGAAAAACAACAACAAAAATCAAAACCCTGCCTGATTTCTTTCTCTTAAGTATCAATGTTTTCTTCCTGATTCCTAAAGAAAAGTCTGTTTTAGAATCAGTTTTCCAACCTGCCTGTACCCCAGAATGGCCACATGCACAGAGTTAGGACAATGTGCTTATTCTTCAGCACGAGGAGGCAGTGTGCGCTCAGGGAGTCGGGGGGGGGTTGTTGTGTGATACCCGGCACCGACACAAACACAGATGTACTTCTGCAAGATGGAGCAGAGACTCCTGGTGGATGCAAAAGGAAAGCTGAGCTGCAGCATGAAGCATGGTCTGCCTGGAGCAGATTCAGGATGGATGCATAGATGTGCTTGCTGTGGCCCCAGCCAGGGTGTGCAGAGGTGCGGCTCCCTCAAACTCAAGCAGCTCAGCCTCGGCTCTCCTCTTCTAGACAATGGCTTTCCCCTTAGCACCTCCCTGGCGACCCCATCTGGCTGGTATCAGAGTCCTGCAGTGTCCCGCCCCACCCTGATGAGCCCAGGAAGCCCACTGGTTCCACCCAAGGGCAGCCACCACACTGGCAGTCCTGTCTCTGTCTCCCTCCCTGCATTAGGAGCTGATGGGAGTAGGCACTGACTGTTTCATTTCTATGTCCCTGCCACCAATACCCAGAGAGTCTCAGCAGATGTTTGCAAGGAAAGGAAACTTCAGGGGATGCCAGGGCATGACAGTATCTTAAGCTTGTGCTCGGACATCCTGTCACCTCCCCCTAGTCATCCTGGGAGATCTGTGCTTTACTCCAGCAAGGATGCACCCACCACTCCCCACCACCTTCCCACTGATCCTCCCAGGAACTGGCTAACAGCCCACCCCGAGACTTTAAAGTTCTCACTACTAGAAGGGCAAGAGCAGGGTGCAGCAGTCCAGTGCCAAGCTGAACGGACACACACACCTCCCTCTTCTTACAGCTCGGTTCCCCCCACCCCAGCCCCAGCACATGCTTCTTTGATTCACATCGATTATGATTCACCGCCAGCCCCTGCCCCCCCGCCAACACATATTCTTTCTGTGCTGCTTCCAATTTTCTCACTGTTAAGCTGACATGCAGTGGGCTACACTCAGAGCCTCAGTGTAGCTTTAAATCTGTTCTTTTCAAAATCTTTTCTTTAAAAACATCAAATTTTGAAAAACCAATTTGAAAGCATCAAAGGCAAATTGGGAAAATGTTTTCTCTTTTCTCCACCCTGAGTCTTCACTGATTTAGTTCTATGTAGGGGACACATATGGAATGAATTTAAATGCTTGTCAAAGGACCCTTCTCCCATGTTCCTCTGGTGGGTAAGATGGGGTCCTCTAGCTGGGTCCCCACTGTGGACAGGAGCTCGTAAGAAAGGAGAGAGAGCATGCAGCATCGGCAGCCTTTGCCAGGAATGTGGGCAATCGCTCCAGGAAACATCTGCCAACATGAATGATGTGCTGGATTCAGAGAAGGATGATGAGTAATTAGCAGGCAAAGTAAGGATGCACACTTAGAAGACACCCAAATTCGCAGTCCTGCCTGACTTTTACTGGGTGATACAGTTACTTGCCACCTACCGCATGTCCTCGAGAGATATTCCTAAGAAGCCAGGCAGAACTGAATCCATTTTCTGTTTCGGTTTTGTCTTTGGATGTATTTTCCTCAATGTGTCAATTCCAGGCAAAACACCTTGATTTTGCCTGATTAAGTAGGAATTTCAGCCGTAACCCATCTAATCCACAGGTATTACTGAGGGCGAGATAAATGGAACATGTCTGGAGGGAAGGCTTATTTAGAACCTGGCTCTTGGCGGAGCCCTGCAGGAAGGAGCCCCTATCCTCACCTTCTCCATCTAAGCTGAGCTCTTGGGAGACCCTCTGTGCTAGGCAGTGGGCTTTTCCTGAGACAGTTTTGGGGGAAGTTGCTTTAGAGCCAGGCACTGGCCAGCTGTGAGGGAAATCAGAAACTGGCGCCTGAGGCTGCCTGCTCCAGGAATTTGGAGAACGGGCCTGGCTGGCTCACTGCGGAATTCCCAGTACCTAGCCCTCTGCTTGGCCAACACCAGGGACTGTAACAGAGGAAGGAAAGGATGAATGGGCAATGGGAGCATGAAAGAACGGAGTGAGGCAAGCTCGAAGCCTACAAGTGAGCAGAGCCTCTCTCTGATCCCACCTTTCGGTACTTGGGATTGAACTCAGGGTCTTCATCCCAAGCTATGCCCCTGGGCTTTCCTAATTTTTTTTCTTTTTTAATTTTGAAGCAGGATCTCACTCAGTTGCTAAGTTCCCCAGAATGGACTTGAACTTGTGATCTTCATACCTCAGCCTCCCAGAGTGCTGGGATCACAGGTAATGTTCTGGCAGGCAGGGCTAAGAGTTTCCATTTTGATTAAGTTCTCCAAAATGCTTTCTCACATCTGGATTGCATGCTGAATGCCTGGTGGGGCAACAGGAGGGACAGAAACTCCCTGAGCATGAAGACAAGGAGCCCAGGATGCTCGTGGCCGCAATGGAGCTGTGCTATCTCACTGATGGGAATCCACGTGCGAGGGCCCACAGTCCAGTGGTGGCAGACCTTTTAGAGCTCTCAGTGATATCATCAGCTTGCTGCGACATGCACACTGTAAGTTCGCCACCACTGCCATAGGCTGTAACACCTGCAAGTCACCTTGTCTTAGTTACTTTTCTTGCTGCTTCGACAAAATACCCAACACCTAAAGTTAAAGGAGAAAAGGTTTATTGAGATCACAGTTTGTAGGGGTTTCAGTCCATAATCGGCTGGCTCCAAGGGTGGCATGGTAGAGGGGACTGCAGAGAACAGTTCACTGTGGGGAGAAGGCAGCAAAGCAGCAAAGTGATGGCAGCAGGCCTTTCTGTCTCTCACATTCACACCCAGGGTGGGGCACCCTTCATCCCAGCACCACACATCCTAGATCCAAAAAGTTCCACCTATGACCTCTGCATCAGGCTTTGTGGGGCGCCACTTAGACACAAACCATAACATACTTTTTCTCCTGGAGTCTAAGGTGGTTCCAGCTGTACCCATAGTCTAGGCTTTGTGAGACAGACTAGGCAAGTTGAAGACTTTTGTGTAGGGATCATAAAGGGCAAAGGATGACTCATTCACAGGAATCCCTCAACACTCAACCAGGGGACTTGGAGACGTAACTCAAGGGAAACAAAAGCACAGGACGCAGGGGATAATAAGCCTGAAGACCGATGTGCCCTTCGCCATGAGTACCCCGAGACAGAAATGTGAGCCCCATCTAGAACTAGGCTGCTGGGAGCAACAGAATGCCAGACACACATGTAACTTAAAATCTCCAGAACCAACATTCAAAAGAGTAACGTAAGAGATTTTATTTTACCCAACATAGGTCAGATAGTATTTCAACACGGAACAAATACTAAAAGATATGAATAGGATACTTCCTATTCTTTATTTTTCCTATGAAACCTTCGAAATCCGAAGGTGTATTTCACACTTATAATGCATTTCAATGTGGACTTTCACATTTCAGGGGCTCACACTTAGGCACAGGTGCAGACAGACAGGTGGGCGGTCCTACTGCCATGGCAGCAGTGAAGGAAGTAGCAGCTTGGCATGCATCCCCTTGTGGGGCTTTGGTTCTCCTGGTTTGTCCCTGTTTCCCGTGGGTTCCTGCCATATAGCTTTGATGACGCTGTTACTTACAGGTACCTGTCAGCTCACTCCCAAGGTGATTACCTGATGCTGGCCTTCCAATAACAATCAATGCTGCTACAGAAGTCCAAGAGGGTTGCATGTGATCAGGCAAGGCCAATCAGAGTCCCTCTCCGGGGCTGCTGTATAGAAACTGGGCTTGGACAGGGGTGGTATGGCTTAGATCTAATAGATGCCCTCAAGTCTCATGCACTCAGAGGTAGGGCTTTTGGAAGGTGACCGGATCATGGAAGGTGGTATTCATCCACTGACGAATTCATGGCTGACTGCTGTCAGGAGGTAGAGTCTGCTTGAAAGAGGTGGGTCAAGGGGGCATGATCTGGAAGAGTATTTCCTTGTCCCTGGCTTCTCCCTTCTCTCTGCTTCCTGGCCATGCCATTCTCCCCTGCTGCTCCTGCCTTGGTGCCAGCCAACCATGGACTGAATCCATAGACACCATGAGTGAGAATGCTTCTCCTCTAAATTGCAGGGGTTGGAAATCTTATGCCAGGGACAGGAAAGTGACTGGTACAGGTGGGCTGGGGATATTTTCTGTTTTCTCTGAAGTTTGTACAATGTGATTCTGGGCCTCTCCCCATCAGGGGAACAGTATGTCTCAGGATGGGGCCATGGAGAGGCAAAGGAAAAGCACAATTCCAAACCCCGAGTTCCTTCCTTGGCTTCAGCCCCAGGCTCCATCTCTGTCCCAGTCCTGGGCTCCCATGCTCAGGGTAACTTGGGATGCGGGCACTCCTGATACGGAGCCATGTGATCTCGGCGTATGCCGCCACGTCCCACAGGGACCACCGCCATGACTCGAGAGCAGGGATTTCACGTTGTAAGTCACATCAGCGCCGGGGAGAGCCCCTCCCTCCTAGGTCACCATGTGGCTTCAGATCTGTGCCCTCACAGCCGTGTGCTGTGGACAGATGCGTGCTGGGAAGCTGAGTGGCTCCACCTTTCTGCTGAGGCCTGGGGCTCCCCTTTGTCCTCACAAGCAGAATGGTGTGGTGACTTCTCCTTTCCACTGCAGCATCGGATTGGCCCCCTTGTGAGCCACATGAAAGGCCTGTTCTGAAACACGACCTTCCAGCATCATCTAGGCACAAAGGGAGACTCTTCCACGCCTGAGGTTATTATTAACACAAGGAGGACAGTCCTATCCTCTGCACAGGTGCGAGACTGTCACTAGGATTGCCTGAACAGCTGCAGGGACTCTTCAGGAAATCACCGAGGGTGCTGTGAGCGGCCCCTTGAAGGGCTGCGGGAGGGAAGCCCAAATCTGGCCTTACCCCACCATATGGAAAGTCCTAAGAAAGGTAAATGTCAATTTACCCACTCTGCCATTTTCTTTAGTTATAAGATACATAACTTAATTCTAAGTTCTTACTGATTCTCCCTTTGGTTTGGGTCTTGTTCTCGCCTACATTTCAGATAAGCTAAGGGAGCTGCATTTGGGAATTTGGGCAGAAGGCGTTTTGCCTTCCCACCACAACACTACTCACTGTATAGGGCTTCTTCAATCCACCTCACATCACAGAAGGACTTTACGAGTTGGGTCACTAAGATCCACAGATCAAATGCTCTTGTTGCTCTTAGGAAGACCAGCATACCAATTAATGCTTCATTTTGAGGGGATATGGAAGACAGCGAAGCTCGTATTGAGCTATTGGTGGCTTTTCTTGCCCTTGCCCAGGTCCCCGTGCTCCCCTAGCTGCCTGGTGCTTTTGGGAGTGCAGACAGCGCGGCTCCCGCTTGCTGTTCTGCCAGTTCTCCTGGGAGCAGGTCACCCATCTCCACAGAGTATGCTGGGGTGTCAATTCCTTCCGCATACTGTCCCATGATACTTGCCCTTTTGCCCACCTTCTTCTCTGCTTTGGCTGCAGAAGAACAGGGCTACCTCCTGCTACCCTCTGGTCCCTGTATTTACAGATATAAGCATCTGTAAACCAAGGTCCTGTTCACACAGTTAGGGAGGAAATTCTTATCTCAAAATACCAGAATCCCCATCCCTAGAGGCTTCCAAAGATCCTTACTTACTGAGGAAACCAAGAAAAATCACCTAACTTGCCTGAGCTTCCCTACCTCTTCTTCCAGATGGGAGCACAGTTACACCACCCTGGGTCAGGACTGCAAGAACCGCTGAGATGAGACAAGACTCCCTGAACAGCTTCCTCCGCCAGGGTCTGCCTGCGGCAGCTGGGAGGTCACCACCGCCCTGGCTTTGTGTTTCCTTCAGATTGTTTTCGGGGTGTTGGCACCCCTCCTTCTCCTCCCCCTCTCTACATTACTAGAAGTCTCCTTCGAAAGCCTGGAGAGCAAAGAAAAATAGAATGTTTAGGGCCCGCAGTGGTAGAGCACGTGCCTAGCATGTACCAGACCTTGGGTTCGAGCTCCAGCATCACACAAAATAAGTGAATATGACTGCATGTCCCCCCAAATCCTCATGCACTCGTGGGGCAGGCTTTTCGAGTTTAGGATTGATTCTTGGTCCAATGTTGGAATTACGGCTGTGAATATTGTACCTGCCCCCGGGGCAGATAGTTTGCATATGTAAGGGAGAGAAAGAGGCCGCTTGCCGCCACTCCTCCCTTTTTGCTCTTGTTGCTTTTGCTGTTTTCCGCTGCCATGAATAGTTGCCCTCTGCCATATGCCACTCTGCCTTGGAGCCAGTCAAGTATGGACTGAAACATTTCCTTCCTTAAGCTAAATAAACCTTTCCTTCCTTAATTTTGGATGTCAGGTATTTTGTTTCAGCAACAAGAGAAAAGTAACCAAGACAGTAAGTAAATAAAAATACAAAATAGGTACAAATTTAAATCTCCTATGCATTCAGGGCCCAGGACCACTACTAATGTTTTGTGCCTCCTCTCCTGAGCATGGGTGCACTGTATGTAGCTGAGAAATGCTGCAAATAGACTTTTTCCCATTCCTTTTTTTCAGTTAGCACTACGTCTCCCTTTTCCTCTATAGGCTGCAGGCCCACCACTTGTGACAGCTGTGTACTACCCCATCCTGGGATGCTCAGGGCTTATCTAACTACAGTGAACTTTCCAGACATCTCAGGCTCCCACTTTCTGCCAGCGTGCCCGATAATGGACAGCAGGACCTTTCCTTCTGTCGCACTTACTCCCTCAGGAAAGTTCCCACAAAGTAGAATTATGGGGTTCTACTTTAAGGAAATGAACATGTCAAGCGCAGACAGCTTTCCCTGTGCACACCGCCATAACCAACTCTGCAGAAAGGCCGTCTTACATCTCTAGTATTTATTATCACTGAAAAAAATGTCATCAAATACACACATGAAATTTACCATCTTAGCCACTTTTAAGTGACCAGCTCAGGAGTGTTAAGCACATTCACACCATCACGCAACCTCCCTGCAGAACCTTTCCATCTCATAATACTGAAACTCTGCATTCACAGAACACCTCTTCCATCCTCCCCTCCCCCAGCCCCAAGACACCAACTTTCCCTTCCCTGGCTGTCTTAACTCCCCCACCCTACATCTCTCCTGTAAGTGGAATCATGCAGCATTTGTCCTTTTGTGGCTGGTTTCTTTCACTAGCACAGAGCCCTCCAGATTCATCTATGTTGCAACTCTCAGAGTTCCTGTCATCATACATCTTTCTTCATTCGGATCCTTGCACGAGCCAGAGAAGGAAAAGCATTCAACTTTTACTGTGCTGAAGAGTTTGATGGAGAACAGGAATCTGTATTTACAAGCTATGCTTGGGCCAGAATTCTAGAAACTCTGGCTTACAGTGTTAAGTTGTTAAATGTTTCTAGAATTTTCCTTACACTGAAGGTATTTGTTTCTGCAAATATCCTCTAAAGATAAACTAGCTTTACATTTTGATTACCTTTTTATAGAGTACAGAATTTAACTGAAATCTGTTGAGTTTTTTGTGACTTCTTTTTGTTCTTCTATTCTTAGAAAATTCTTTATTCTCAGAGTTTCACAAATGTTTCTTTTTCTATTTTCTCCTGCTTTTCACAAGAAAAGGAGAAAGGAAGAAAGTCACAGCTAGATCTATCTGCTGGCTGCATAGGGTACAGTGAGGACGTAAATTTTAGATTTGGTTTTTCAAGAAGGCTGAGTGTTTTCCCGATATAGCATGATCTTTCCCCAGTGACTCCTAATGCTTCTTTCAGGTGACACCGAATTCCTGTAGACAATAAACAGGGTCTCTGACAGGACCAGAACCACCTGGTTCACTTCTCCCCTTCTCTCTCACCTGTTCCCCTTTTTACAAAAATCTGTTATAAATTCCAACCCTGATAAACTGCCACTATCTGAAACCTTCCACAGCCTTAAAAAGACAAGAATTTAACAACTGAAATTTCTTCACATAGATGGTTAGGAAGTGAATTGTGGCCTTTTGTTCATAGGAGGTGAGATTTAAAACATACAGTGTGCATATAAATAAAAGAATTATATGGGAACATAGCCTACTAGAAGACACATTGCCACCAATCCCCATCAAAATCCGCCCCCCCCCTGCTGCTTTGGGTACACTTATCCCATTGTTCTTGCCACTTCCTGCAGCAGCTCTGGAAGTCCTCTTTCCCAAGTGTCTTTATGAGGCATGATAAAATATACAGGGAAGACTGCTGCTGTGTGTCATCAATGGGAAGGCAGCTCGTAAAAACACAATTCGCCCTCACCAACCTTATTCACTGGATCTGGCACCATGCAACTTTTGGTTCTTCCCTCAAATCAAAAGACCAAGAAAGGTCATTGTTTCAAATCAAATGTTTCAGGACATCCAGGCAGCCACGACAGTGCCCTGGTAAACCCCAGGCAGGATCTCCTGGTGTTACCATTAGGCATGGAGATGACCATTTATTTAAAGATCATATTTAGAAACCTTCATTTATATTTATTCACACCCTCAATTAAAACGCTAAACATCCAACTGCCACCCTAAACCAGACAAGGGCTGACGTGAGAGCTGACTTTAGCTGGTACACCGCACTGCACCAGAAGAATGCTTGCGGAGTGCCCCAGCAGTGGCTTTCAGGAAGCACAGCTGACCACCCCCCGTCCTCCCGGAGAGCCTATGTTCCCAGGCCACCCTAGACTGAAATGTGCCAGGAAACCTGCATGCCTCAGACAAACAAGGAAATGTGAGCTGATATCCTCTTGTCACGTTTACAGGTTGTACCGCACAGTGCAGGATTTGGGGGGCGGGGCGGGGCAGGAGGGGTGGTTCCAGGCTGTGAACAGGTGAGGGCCATTAGGGACAGGTAACGTCAAGCTTTGGTTCCAACAGAATGACTTTTTTCCCCACTCCACAGTCTAAAGTTCAGCCCAGAGAGTCTTGGACAAATGGGAAAATTTGCTGGCTATGTGAATGTTAAGATTAAAACAAAGCCAGGTGTGGTAGGGCACACCTGTAAGAAGATTGTTGTGAGTTAGAGACCAGCCTGGGCTACAAAGTGAGCTCAAAGCCAGCCTGAACTACATGGTGAGACCCTGTCTCAAAAAAAAAAAAAGATAAATAAAATTAAAATAATTTCTAGCTACCAATAGATGCGTTCATTGAGTAGCTGGAAATGCTGTCTCCGATTCTCTATTTGTGCAAATCACTGTTGCAAACATTCACTGACACAAGGTGAAGACCACTTTTCCAGCCTATGATGGTGCTTGTGTACTCTGCCCTTCACAGTGCTTCTGAGCAGCAGCATGTGTCGTGGATGTGGAAGTCCCTGTGGCAGGGTGACCCAGCTTAGCTCATGCAAAATATCTGTGTGTGGGGTGGGGTCAGGAGAGGAAGCCTGAAATTCCCTTTCCATGGGCCATTTCCTCCTGTGAATCCCCCTTTCTGTCTCACGATTTTCCTTGGATCCAGAGGTACAACTCAGGTTCTACATGATCACAAGACCTTGTCCTTTCTCTGTTTCTGTAAGAACTGTCAATGACATCTCTGTCCCAAACGTGAGACAGGCATTTCTTCTAGAACAGTATTTCTATGATCCTGAAAATCACAGCCTTAAACAAAACAAAATGAAACAAAAACCAGGACTAATGGGAAAACCAGGAAGGGGGCCAGCCACTGAGGGCTCATGGGGCTTTGTAGGCAGGACCTCCAGCAGGAACAGTGCTGTGGAGAACTTGAGCCCTGCTGACACCTCCTGGGCCCCCCAGGGCATGGCCGGGCTCCATCCCACACACCCCTCTTGCCTGGCCCTCTGGAGAAAAGTCTTCCAAGACATTCAATTCTAGATCACACCAGATTCACCAAAATGAAAAGTACAGCGCAGGGTTTTCTTTCTACACCAATCCACACACTCCCCTTCCCTTCTCCCTGTCAAACACAGAGAGCCACATCTTCCCAGTGTTTTTAAATTTTCACAAACATAGCAAACTTGGAGAGGATCTTGAAGCCACTAAGGGGATCTCAGCCACTGCTTACAGGAAAGACCACCCTTCTTTATCCACTTGGCTCTCTCTGAAGGACTCCATCGATTACTAAGGCTTGGGGTAACTTGTGAGATCAATGCAGACCGCAAACACATTGGGGAAAATCTCACTCCAACACCACACTCTGCCATTTACTCCCTACGAATTTATTTTTATTGTGATTAAAGACACATAACATGAATTTTACCATTTTAACCATGTTTAATGGAGTAGTCAGTGGCATTACGTACTTGACCGCAATTAAAAAACAAGTCTACTGAAACCTATTTTTAAAACAACTGCACTTTTTTTTGTTGGTAAGTTCTTAATGACGTTTTCAATCTCATTAATTGATATTGGGTTATTCAGGATTTTTACGTCTTCCTGATTCAATTTTGGCAATTTGTACCTTTCTAGGAATGTGTCCATTTCTTCTGTATTTTCTATCGTATGGGAATACAGATTTTCAAAGTAGGTATTAATGATCTTTTGTATTTCTTTTGGATCTGTAGTGATTTCCTCTTTTTCATTCCTTATTGCATGAATTTGAGATCTTTCCCTTCTTTTTTTGATAACCTATTGGAAGAGAAAGTAGGTAAAAATCTTGAAGACATAGGAGTAGGCAGAGAGTTCATGAACAAGAACGAAGCTGCAAGGGAAACACTTCAAAGAATCAATAATTGGGACCTCATCCTACTGAAAAGTTTTTGTACATCTAAAGAAATCACCAGCAAAGTAAAAAGAAAACCCACAAATTGGGAAAAAATCCTAG
>PVLD010031013.1:0-16212 GCA_004027595.1 Dinomys branickii
CTTCATATTGCTATATTTCATTGTTTGGGTGGTAATCCTCTGGGAGGTTCTCTCTCTGCTGCCTACCCAGTCGCCATCTTCCCGGAAGTCTCGAGGTCCCAGTTATTGATTCTTTGAAATATTTCCCTTGTAGTTTGATTTTTGTTCATGAACTCTCTGCCTACTCCTATGTCTTCAAGATTTTTACCTACTTTCTCTTCCAATAGATTTAGTGTTTCTGTTTTAATATTGAGATCTGTGATCCATTTTGACTTGAGTTTGATGCATGGTGATAGACTTGGATCTGTTTTCAGTCTTCAGGAAGAGCAAGCCAATTTTTCCAGCACTATTTATTAAAGAGGCTATCTTTCTTCCAGTGAGCTTATTCGGCCCCTTTGTCAAATATTAGGTGGCTGAGTGTGTTTGTGGTTTTGGCTGTATCTTCCAGTCTGTTCCATTGATCCTCAGGTTTGTTTTTTAACCAGTACCAGGTTGATTTTATTGCAGTAGTATAATTTCAGGTCAGGGACTATGACTTGTCCTTGTTGCCCAGGATTGCTTTTGCTATTCTGGGTCTCTTCCAGTTCCAGATGAATTTAAGGAATGTTTTCTCTAGATTTGTGATGTATGCTAACAGTAGTTTAATGGGAATTGCATTGAATCTGTACAACAATTTTGGTAGTATGACCATTTTCACAATGTTGGTTCTTCCTAACCATGAGCAGGGAATGTTTTTCCATGTATTGAAATTCTCATCAATCTCTTTTTTCAGAGTATCATAGTTTTCGTTGAATAGATTTTTTACCTCTTTTGTTCGATTGATTCCTAAATATTTCAATTTCTTGGATGCTATTGTAAAAGGTGTGGTTTCCTTAATTTCTCTCTCAGTCTATTTGTTGTTGGTGTATAGGAATGCTATTGATTTTTGGATGTTGACTTTGTATCCAGCTACTCTGCTGAATCTGTCAATTAATTCAAAGAGTCTTCTTGTTGAGCTTTTGGGGTCTTCCATGTAAAGTATCATGTCATCTGCAAATAGTGATACTTTTACTTCTTCCTTTCCTATCCTTATTCGTTTTATTTCTCTCTCTTGTCTAATAACTCTGGCTAATGCTTCCAGAACTATGTTAAATAGTAGTGGTAACAGTGGACATCCTTGTCTTGTTCTTGACTTTAAAGTGAAAGATTTCAGTATTTCTCCATTTAGTATAATGTTGGCTGTTGGTTTGTCATAGGTGGCTTTGATAAGTTTGAGGTAAAGGCCATCTAGTCCTATCTTTTCTAGGGTTTTTAACATGAATGCATGTTGGACTTTATTGAAAGCTTTTTCCGCATCTATTGAGATGATCATGTGGTTTTTGTCTTTGGCTCTATTGGTATGATTTTTACATTAATTGATTTGCAAATACTGAAACATCTCTGCATTCCTGGAATGAATCCAACCTGGTCATGGTGTATAATTTTCCTTATGATTCACTGCATTCTATTTGCTAGTAACTTATTGAGTATATTTGCATCTATATTCATTAGAGAGATTAGCCTATAGTTCTCTTTCTTGGTTGGGTCTTTCTCAGGTTTTGGTATCAGTATAATACTTGCCTCCAGAAATGACTTAGGAAGAATTGCTTCCTTTTCAATTTCATTGAAGGGTTTGAGGAGTGTTGGCATTAAATCTTCTCTGAATGTTTTACAAAATTCTGCTGTGAGTCCATCAGGGCCTGGGCTTTTCTTCATTGGTAAGTTTTTAATGACATTTTTAATCTCATTAATTGATATTGGGTTGTTCAGGACTTTTAGATCTTCCTGCTTCAACTTTGGTAATTCACACGTTTCTAGGAATCTGTCCATTTCTTCTGAGTTTTCTATCCTATGGGAGTAATGATTTTCAAAGTAGGTATTAATGATCTTTTGAATTTCTGTGGGATCTGTAGTGATTTCATCCTTTTCGTTCCTTATTGCATGAATTTGTTTCTCCTTTCTTTTTTGGATAAGGTTGGCTAGGGGTTTATCAATTTTATTTATTCTTTCAAAGAACCAACTCTTTGATTTGTTTATTTTTGTAGGGTTTTCTTCGTTTCAATTGCTTTAATTTCTACCTGATATTTATAACCGCCTCCATTCTTTGGGCTTTGGGTTAACTTGTTCTTCTTTTTCTAAAAGTTTGAGGTGCAGCATTAGGCTATTTATTTGATCTCTTTCTCTTTTCTTTATATGTGAGTTCATTGCTATAAATTTCCCTCTGAGGACTGCCTTCATTGCATCCCACAGATTCTGGTAGTTTGTACTTGCATTTTTGTTTGTTTGTAGGTATTTTTTAATTTCTTCTTTAATTTCTTGTGTGACCCATTGGTTGTTCAAGAGGTTGTTGTCTAATTTCCAATTGTTTATAGGGTTTTTTGAATTCCCTTTGTCATTAATTTCCAATTTCATTGCACTGTGCTCAGATAATATGCATGGGATAATTTTAATTCTTTTGCATTTAGGTTAGTAGGCTCTATGGACTAGAATGTGATCTATTTTAGAGAAAGATCCATGTGCAGCTGAGAAAAATGTGTGTTCCAATGTTGTACAGTGGAACACTCTATATACATCTACTAAGTCCATTTGTTCACACCTTTGGTTCAGGTCTGTTATTTCTTTGCTGAGTTTTTGTCCAGTTGACCTGTCTGTGTCAAAGGGGTATTTAGGTCCCTTATTACAATAACGTTATTAATTATTTGGTTTTTCATGTTTGTTAAGATTTGACTTATAAAGTTTGGTGTTCCAGTATTTGGTGCATATATGTTTAGGATTGTTATCTCTTCCTCTTGCAGCTTTCCCCTAACTAATATGTAGTGGGCATCTTTATCTCTTTTGATTGTTTTCTGTTTGAACTTTACATTTTCTGCAAACATAATAGCTACCCCTGCTTTTTTCTGGGAACCTGTTGCATGGAAAATTGTTTTCCATCCTTTAACTTTCAGTCTCTGGATTTCCTTTTGAGTAAAGTGTGTCTCCTGTATACAGCCTATTGTGGGATTTTGTTTCTCAATCCACTCTGACAGTCTATTTTTTTGGATTGGTGAATTGAGGCCATTCACATTAATGGTTATAACTGTTATATGTTGGCTTATTCTTGTCATGCTATTTACTTGTTGCTTTCCTACCTTTGCTATCTGCTTAATTGCTTGTTCTGCTTGAGAGTTCCTTTCTGTTTTTGTTCTTGAGATTGTGATCTCTTTTTTCTCTGTCTAGATATCTTTTAGTACTTTTTGTAATGTTGGTTGGGCACTCATGAAGTTCTTCAATTGTTCTTTGTCGTGGAAATATTTTATTTCTCCACTGAATTTGAAGGATAGTTTTGCAGGACACATCAGTCTGGGTTGGAAGCTGTTTTGTCTCAGAATCTGTAATACCTCGCCTCAAGCTCTTTTTGATTTTGTGGTTTCTGTTGAGAAATCTGCTAATTCTAATGGGCTTTCCTTTGCAGGTGATCTGCTTCTTTTTGCTAGCAGCTTTTAATATTGTGCTCTTTTGCTGGATATCTGGGATCTTGACTATTATATGTCTGGGTGTGGTTTTATTTGGGTTATAGCTCATTGGAGTTATATATGCCTCATTTTACTGCACTTCAATATCTTTTACCATGCTTGGGAAATTTTTTGCTATTATTTCTGCAAATATTCTTTTTGTATCATTTGTGTTGCCTCCTGCTGTTTCATTGACTCCTATTACTCAGATATTATTTCTTTTTGCCTCATGTTCCAGCTGTTGGATTGATTTTTCCTGGATCCTTGATGACTTTAAGAGATCCTTCCTTTCACAGTCACCAGCTGCCATGCCGTCTTCAAGATCTGAAATTCTGTCTTCAGCTTCATTCAAGTGGCTTTGCAAGGTTTCAGTGGAAGTTTTCATTTCCTGGAAATCTCTTTGAGTCTGTTTCATGTGTTCTAATTCATTCCTAAATTGCTCATGTAACATTTCCATTTGTTGCCTATGTTCTTCTATTCTTTTATCTGCTTCTTCTTTATATGTGCAGAGCATTTCTTCTATTATTATTTTCATTTTATATTTTGCCTGCGAGATTATTTCTGCTTTAATCTCTTCTATGGCCTGATGGAGTTGTTTCTTCACTTCAGATGTGATCATTTCAGAAATTGCAGGTATGTGGCTTCCTAGTTTTCCTATATCATTGTTTCCTGGACTTGTTCTGGATGGAGTTGAGTTCTGAGACTGCATTTTGCTCCTCTGTTTTGTCATTTTGGATGTCAGATGAAAAGTGCTGAGCTACAAACTACCCAGGCAGCTCACAAAGGACTCTAGCAACCCTAATTTACCTGGATATCAAACTTATCCTAAGATGGTAGCAGACCATGAACCACTGGGCCCAGGAATCCCAGGCAATTGCTGGGGTACCTGGCTCAGACCACACCTGCGATGGTGGGGGAATGTTGGCCTCTGATACTAAAGTCTCCAGGCCGTGGACAGGAAGCATGCACCCCCAGCTTTGAAGCTGATAGTGACTAGGAAGGGGCCACTTCTCCAGGATCCTCAGGTAGCTGGTCAGGACAGAGCAGGCCTCTCCTCCCAACACTGAGGACCACAGATACTGTTAATGTTTCCATGATGCAGGGCTTAACCACCAACAGGGACAAGCCCTCCCAGCCTGAGCTCTTTGCCTGCCTGAAGGCATAGGGTGGAGTGCACCCACAGGCCTCACCTAGAAAGAGTTCCAATCAATGGGCTGCTCAGCTGGTGCCTCCAGGCCAAGCTCCTTCCCAGGAAAGTCTGGCAGAGTAGACCAGAGCAGGCCACACCCGGCAAGAGGTCCTCTCAAAAGTGGCACCCCCAGGGCAGGCTTCTTCCCTGGAAAGTCTCACAGGGCAGACCACTGACTCAGGCCTTACCCAGCCAGAGGTCTGCTCCAGCTGAACATTTTTTCATATATTGATTTAATGTTTGTACGCCTTTATCTGAGAAGTGGCTAGTCATTTCAGATACCCATTTTTTAATTGGGTCTTTAAATCTGGGGGGTCTGATTTTTTTCAGTTCTTTATTCTAAATGTTAGTCCTTTATCTGAGGAGTAGATGGTAAAAATGTTTTCCCACTCTGTGAGTTGTCTTTTCATTCTGTTGGTGGTTTCTTTTCAACTTGATGTGATCCCACTTGTTGATTCTTTGTATTGTTTCCTGTGAGATGAGGGTTTTGTTCTTAAATACTTTGCTTATATCTAGGTCTTCAAGAGTCCTACCAATTTTCTTTTCTTTTTTTTTCCTTTTTCTTTTTTTTTTTTTTTTTTTTTTTTTTTTTTTTTTGTCTTTTTGAGACAGGGTCTCACTATGCAGTTCAGGCTGGCCTTGAGCTCACTTTGTAGCCCAGGCTGGTCTCAAATTCACAACAATCATCCTGCCTCAGGCTCCAGAGTGCTGGGACTACAGGCCTGCACCACCACACCTGGTTTGAGTTCAACCAATTCTCTTTCAGCTGATTGTGTGTGTGTATATATATATATATATATATATATATATATATAATCTTTGATCTATTTCAATTTTAGTTTAGTGCATGCTGAAAGACATGGGGCTAACTTCAATCTTTGATATGTAGAGAGCCAGTTTTCCCAGCAGCATGTATTAAAGAATCTGTCTTTATTACAGTGAAGATGTTTGGCCCCTATGTCAGTGATAAAGTCCTGAGTCTTCTGCTCCATTGCTCCTCAGCTCCATTTTCTTGCCAGCACCACGCTGTTTTCTATCACAGTAGCTCCACAGTATAATTCCAAATCAGGGATTGTGCTGCCCAGTACCTTGCCTTTGTCGCCCAAAATTGCTTTTGCTGTTCTAGGTGTCTTTGGTTCCATCTGAATCTTAGGGTTGTTTTCTCTAGTTCTGTGAGGTGTGCTGTTGGTATTTTGATCAGGATTTCATTAAATCTGCAAAACAGTTTGGGGAGTAAGGCCATTTTCACTATACTGGATCTGCCTATCCAAGAACAGGAGATGTCTTTCCATTTTCTGATACCTTCTTCTATCTCCCTTTTTAGAGTACTGCAGTTTTCAATGCAAAGATCTTTCACTTCCTTCATCAGATTGATTCCCAAGTATTTCATTTTTCTTGATGCTGTAGTGAAAGGTGTCATATCCCTGATTTCTCTCCCATGAGTTTGTTATTTGTGTATAGGAATGCTATTAATTTAAAATAAAACATTTAAATACAGGATTAGGAGAAGAAAATATTATGTATTTATATGGGAACGAAAACGTGAGTAAAATTAGTGTTGAGGGAAAGGTAAAAATTATAATGTCAAAGGAAAACATATTTATGCCACAATTTTAACTAAGTTCCACTTATTCGTGACACCATGAATAAATGCAACTTAGTTCAAGTTATACACTAGTACATATTCATGTACACTACTGCTATATGTACTAGTGTACATCTGTTTACTAGTTATTATAGTTGATACATTGTGTCAACTTGGGAAGTATGGAGGTTTGGCTGAATGATTCAGCAGGAAGCCAGGGTGCTTACTTTGTACACATCCTGAGCCTGTGGAAGAGGAGGGCATGGAGATTGTGTGAGAGGTTCACACCCCCTGGGTGGGGGTAGCATATTTACAATGTAAGGGAAGAAAAGAGGCTGCTTGCAGCCATTTCTCCCTCTTGCTGGTTGATTCTGCTGTGCTCTACTGCCATGAAGTTTGCTCTCTGCCATGTGCCTCTCTGTCTCTGAAGCAGCCAAGTATGGACTGAAATATCCACAAACTGTAAGCCAAATAAACCTTTCCTTTCCTCATTTTGGGTGTTGGGTATTTTGTCTCAGCAACAACATTAAAGTAACCAAGACACTAGTGTTTATCCAAATGAACCTGACGCTGCATCAATCTGAGTGGTTTGTACACTGCCATGGTGTGGGTGCCACCTAAGTGGTTTTCAGAGGCAGGGACTTGACAGATAATTAGGCCTAGATAAGTTCCTGTGAGTGGAGCCCCTATGATTGCATCAGTGCCTTTATAAAGAGAGGAAGGGAGAGTAGCAAACCAACAAGCTTGTCCTTTCTTGCCCTGAGACACTGTCTGCCACATCATGACACAGGAAGAGGCCCTCACCAGATCAGCACCATACTGTTGGACTTCCCAGACAACAAATCCATGAGCTCCATCTGCCTCTACTTCTTGTCAGTGACCCAGGCTGTATTATTCAGTTGCAGCAACAGAAAGCAGACTGAGACATACACCAATGTCCTGCTACCAATAATCATCAGATCATCATTTTTGTATTTACCAGCGAATCTAAGTGTCATCTATCTTATGAATAAAGATATTCCTTTGATCCTCAGATTGATAGGACTTCTGGGGTGGTCTGACCTATGGGCATTCCTCCAAATCAGGTCATCAGCAGAAGGGTCTCCAACCTGCAGCTATAGGTGCTTGTATTGAAGGAGCTGCATGAAACTGTGATAAACGGTAGCCATTTAAAGAGTTGTGAGTGGTAGGCTAGGGATGTAGCTCAGAGATACAAGCACCTGCCTGGCAAGCACAAGGTCCTGAGTTCGATTTCTGGTACAAAAAAAAACAGTTGTGGGTGGAATTACCACCTTGACAGATTCAAACATTTTCTCATAGGTGGGACAATGTTCTCCTGGGTTTGATTTGTAGATGGATTTAGCATAGCCCAAAAGGTTCCTTTGAACAGCAACACCACTTTTCCAGGGTCTGAACTTCTAGTATGTGACTGCGAGCAGTCTTCTCGTTTGAAAGATGGGGATAATTATGATACCTTTGTCCTTAGAGAGTTGCTTTGAAAATCAATTAACAATGGATTCAATGTTCTTAGCACAGGAAATCATTGATAATTATAATTATTCCCATAGATCATGGATTGTGCTTGGCGTGACTGGGAGTGCATTATTTCCATGTCACAATATTTCTCAAATGGGCTTTTGGGGTAAATATTGGGATTAAGTAGAAGGATGCCTGGTGGTGGTGTAAGGGATAGTGACTCAGTGTATCATTTTAAGATAGGATAATTCCAATCTTAGTACAAGCCTCAAATTGTGTCTTGAGAAACATCCCAGGGGGGTTGTAAAAAATTAACTTTGCAGTCCTGACTTTGCCCTAGAATGCTTCTCCAAAGACGAACCTTGCCTGGGTTGTTTCATCCCTCCCCTCGCCCTAGATAAACATTGTAACCATAAAGGAAATGTATGGTGACAAAAAGTATACATCGCAGTTGGGCTCATGGGTGAAGCCTGACCCAATCACATGGCACAAGGAAAACAACTATGACCAGGGCTACAACACTCGAATCTGTTACCATGGAAACTAAAATGTGTATGATGTGGGAACAAAGGCAATTCGGCACCCACATTCCTGACCTACAAGCCAGGGCTGAGTGGTGACTGGTCCAAATTAATAAAACTGAGTTTGTTCTAAACAGAGTTCCCCGATCTCTTGCAGAATTCAGCCTGATTTTTGACATAACAATGGACAGAGATGGTATGTATGAGCAGACCAGTGAAGACAAGAAAGGCTTTGGGATGACCAAGTCCATTCTATTGGATGCCTCTAAAGACAGATGTCCATCACACAACATAGATGAGTTTCATCAGAAGTGACATCCTACCAAGTGACCCAGCGGCAGTCAACAGAGAGGCTGCTACCTCTAGAATGCCGGAGAGTTGCCTAGGCCTCAAATGCCAAGGAAAAAGCAACCATGGAAAAACTTGAGAAAAGAGGCTAAGGGAAGAGAATAGCATAAAGTCTACAGGACAGGGCAAAGCTGGGCAAGTACAAAGGATAAAAAACTCCATCTTGGCTCAGAAGGGAGTGAGATGATGGGTGTGGAGAAGTGCCCAAGGGCCAAAGCATCAGGGCTGTGCAGGCTGAAGGGGAGAGTTTGCAGTTTGTTCTTATGTGCCATAAAATGTCTTTGGAGAATTTTAAGCAGATTGGTTATAGTATCTGATTTTGAGATAAAGGCCCTAAGGACATATTTTGAAGGTTTCTGTGCTGCATATGGGGAGTGAAGGAAAGAAGAAGCCATCTACGACTCAAAGGGCAAGGGAGTTCTCAATTCTGTCTCACCAGTTGGATCCTGCATCACCCACTTCAGGTGCTTCTGTCATTTCTTAGACTCTCTGTACTTACACCATATTTCTACCAGAACTTGCACTGATAGTTGCCACTGTCTACCTGGCCACATCTTCCCTAAGTGTTCCCTTTCTGTAACTTTGCCTCACATTTTCCCAAGTTTGTTTTCTCTGCTACTTCATTCCTACTCAAGACAACCCACCCCATGTTCTGCTTTCTCATTCAGTTTACCTGCAGTATAATCATCCACAAGTCTATAGCTGGAGTATGGCTGTGTCGGAGACTAGAGAAGAGGACCAAGGCCTAACTGACCTCCTCTGTGAGCACAAAGGAGAAAAAAGCCAAGCTGTGCTCCTCTGGCAGTGTGCAGGCATGTTGGCACCTTGCGAGTTCCAGGAACAGTCAACACAGCTGAGAGCCAGTTGTTTATTGGGCATATGCTATCGATAACAAGTGGTGGAGGGACCTTCTGCTACCCTGACTGCTTCCCCCCATACCTACGTAGATAAAAGCGAGGTGCACCGGATGCTCTGGGCCCTCTGGTCCTCTCTAGGTGAAGAGCCCCTGGCCCCCCGCTCCAGATTAACTCTGCGCCTTTTTGTCTTTCACCCTCCTCCCCTAAATTCATAGGCTGGACCCTACCATGCTGCTTTTCTGAGTCTGGATTTCTCACAAGTGTAAAGTGAATTACTCGGTCTTCATTCTATTCTCTAGGCTTTTAGCAACCTACAGCTGGTTAGATTTCTATTTAAAAAGGAATACGGGTCCTTAGGTGTTCCAACAGAATCCTCTAATGTTTATTCTTTTTTTCCTTAGAAAGGCAGCAATCCAGTTACTTTTTGAAGCATTACCAAGCAATATTAATTAACATAGTGTGGAGCTGACCAAAAACAGGCAAGCTTGAGGAAATGGTAATGATAACCAGAGATAGACTGAGGTCATGTTATTTTGTCCCTTCCTAGTCTCCCCAGGGTGGCAAGTCTCTTATAAAAGCAAACCTGAGTTCAGGTATTTGGAGTTACTCTCTTGCATCCTTACTTCATGTAACTTATTTGTATCTTACTTGAGTGACATACGGGTACCACAGTTTTTCAAATGTCCAACAACACTGAAGCATGGGGAACACTGGTACTCACATAGGTACTAGAACCATCACTGATTCTAGTTACTGCTGGCAACTTCATGTGGTCACATAAAAGGTTCTGCCTGTAGTGTTTATTACAGGACTCGGAGACTATCTCTTTTAAAGGAAATGTACAGAAAATGAGGAAATTTGCAGTGAGTGATTTTTTTTTTACCATCTCAGGGAATGAACTATTAAAAAACTAACCAAATATCTAGCTATAAAGAGAAAGTATGAACAATATCATCAGTGTCTTATTAGATAAAAAATGCTGAGGCTCTCTGAGGAAAGAGGGAGGCAAGACACTAACCAGTGCTCCCGCTCAGTCAGAAAATAATTCCTGCTCTCAGGGTTTTTAAAAAAATGTGTGAAAACAACCCAGAAAAGACAGACCTTTCCTCCTTGTGCTCAGTCTGACAGCAACACGAGACAAAAGCCAGAGCTGCGCCGGGCGGAGAGGGAGTGAAGGCTGTGAGAGGCCAGGACCCCTGTCTGTTTATACAAAAGTCCCTCCAGCAGCCTCCTCCCGGCAGCATGTTTGCTATGAACTTACCAAGAGTAAAGCTGCCCACATAAATAAACTCCTTATGTGGTTTCCACCTTTTCACTAAGGCATTTAAATGGACAGTTCTAAACATCCTTCCATCTCATTTCCCTGACTTTGCTGCCCCAGAAGGGAACAGTCCCCACCCGAGGATGCATGCTGGTGCCTGGATGTCAGTAAATGTGCGTCTTCTACTTACAGGCATCAGGAAGCCCACATGTGGGGCATGGCACAGACACAGCCTTGGAAACGGCCAAGTCATTTTGCGGTTTGCTGCCCCTAAAGCAGGAATGGAAAGGATAACTACTTTGTAGTTCTACTACGTGCATCTAGGCAGTGACGGTCACAAACAGCCAAAATGCATGCTCTTTAAGTAAACATCCAAAGAGTATTTACGAACTGGACTGATGGACTGCTTGAATTGATCCAGCCTCCAGAGCTCTTTGACACCTTTCCTTTTGAAGCACAGAAAAACAAAAAGGAGAGGGGAAAAGTATTTGGTTGAGCTTGGCCATATATATAACTGATGTATCCCCAAAATTGTAGGCACAGACGAGATGCAAAACTCAAAAGGCAGAAAAAGAGTCAGTGGTTGGGCAGAAGAAAAAGGCTGAACTGCAGATTTACACTTTTCATAAAAATGGGATACCATTGAATGAACAGTCTTAAAACCTGGCTTATAGATGTTGGTCTAAAATTTTAAATATTTGGAAGGTTGCAGCAAGGGGGATTACAGGTTCAAGTCTTGTCTGGGCAATTTAGCGAGATCCATCATGAAACACAAAAAGAGCTGAGGCGCCTCAGTGAGAAGGCCCTGGGTTCCAGCCAAAATACCACACACACACACACACACACACACACACACACACACATACGTCTTACACACCCTCTAGTCACTTCTGCCACTCACACGGGGATTGGTCCTCGCCTTGGATAACACTGCTCTCTCCTGAAACTGGAGATGCTGCTGCTGAAATGCCCTCTCTCTGCTTAACATTTATACAGAGGTGAATCTGAAGGCATCAGCATCTTCTGCCTCCCTTTTTTACTTAGTCCTCCCTAAATGCCAAGCATGTGGCCAAACAAAGATCTTCCCTGTCAGTCCCATCTGCTGTCCAAAGTGAAATAACCCGATGTAAACTTATCAGACTCAGCCAGTGCCCTCTCCCAGTCTAGCTCGCATCCTCTCCATTTCTGGGTCATCCACACAGTTTCAGAGATGCTTGTGCTAGAAGGCACAGTGAGTCATGCATGATACAGGATGCGTTATTGAGAATTATAAGTTCCTCATGCAAGCATTTATTAGGTGTCAGTTTCCCAAGCTCCTTGTATAAATTATCACATTTTAATTTCCACAGCCTTACATGGCGAGTGTCATGAGAATCCCCAATTCACAGATGAAAAATCAGAAATACAAAGACTAACTCCCTGCCTGAAGTCCCACAGCATCCAGGGCCAGGGCTAAGACTTGCGCTAGGCCAGTCCCCTAGCAGAACGTAGGCCTTCACACAGCATGCATGAATAAGTGTTTCCTAAGGGTGTGGAAAGCTATTTTTTACTGGTAGCATTTTATTGGGAAGCTGGTTTGGAGATGTGGGGAGACACAATGCTTCAAGTTCCCCCGCTGCGACGCTAGGAGGAACCCTCCCGCCCATACGTGCTCTGGTCTGCCACTGAGCCAATGGGACAGGGAGCTCGGTGAATCTGTCTTCTCCCCACAAACCCGCTGATTCTGGTGCAAATGATACGCTCATCCCTCAGCAAAGGGCTTCAGTTCAATTATGCCATGAATTCAAACTGTGTCTTATTGGTGTGAAAAGTCTGAGAGTGAAAGCATTAATCTCCGAAAATTGCTCCTTGTCTTTTTGATTTTCTGATTTCCACACAAACGGCAGGAGTGATCCTGTCCCTCTGAGTGTCACCTTCCTGAGAACTGGGTAGAGTAGGGCGAAGGCCGCGTGGCTTTGGGCAGTTTCTCTCCGTGGGACCTAAAGCTGTAGCACTGCCCACGTGTGGTATATCCACAGTAACGCCTGTCACCTTCACATGCTCTGGGTTTACACTGACATTCACAAAGCAATCCAGAAATGCGTCAGCCACTTACAGAGGCTTTCTGCAAGCCCTATTTCAATTCATTCCTCCTAGACAGTAAGGAAATTGAAATGTCACTAGGAACCTCTCTTTTATGACTAATTTTCATTATTGATGAAAGATAAGGCATAAAGTACACAGCATAGACTAAAAAAAATAGCCAAAGTCACACACAACAGTACACCACACATTCAGTAAAAATAAGAATAGTAATAATATCCTTTCATAGATTGTATAGATGCAGCAGTCTCAGTTTCCAACTACAGCTCTGTCAAGGTTCTTCTACACTCCAGAGTATGGAACCTGTGCAACGGGCTGCTGTGACGGAGAGACGTGCCTTGTCCTGGCCTGGCGCAGACTTCCTACAGCCTTGGGACTTTGTGAGCCGTAAGGTTGCTGGGGCATCTAGTGTTCTAACTAGGCAACGTGTGGCTGACTCCTAGCTAGTGTTAAGGAAGGGGAGAGTAGCCAGAAAGATAAAACCTTGACTAGAAACCCAGAAATCTCAGCCACACCTCATACCCTCCAGAAAGGAGAGAAGGGCTGGAGTTTGAGTTTGTCACCAAAGGCCAGTAATTTAGTCCATCATACTTATGCGGATGGCCATGACTTGCAAAATGTGGCTTATGACTTTTTGATGTTACAATGATACCAAAGTATACCTGTGCAGCCAGTCTGTTTTTCATGTTTAGGGTAATATTCCACAATTAAATGAGATATTCAGCATTTTCTATAAAATAGGCTTTATGTTGGATGATTTTGCCAAACTGGAATTTGTGACCAGCCTTTGAAGTAGGAGCGAGCTGCTAGGATTGAATCCTGAAACCTACAGGATTTGGTCCTAGCTGCAGGTAGATTGTGTGAGAATTTAATTGCGTTGTTAGAAATTCAGTTGCTGTTGAGACAGTTGAGGAGCTGAGTTGTGTGAAAACACACACACACACACACACACACACACACATTTGGTATCAGAGTTATAAGTAAAAACAGCTCAATTGGCAAGAAAATATTGAAATAATATTAAATGCCTAATATTTTGGATATTAGAATGAAAAATTTGTGTTCACACAAAAACATATACACAAATATTCATAAAAGCTTTATTTGCCTTATCAAAATACCTAATTGCCTTTCAAGAAGCTAGTGGTAAAACAAACCCTGGCACATCCATATAACAGAATAGTACTCAGCAATAAAAAAGAATGAACTCATACATGTAACAGCCTAGAAAGTCCTCAAGGGTGTTGTGCTAAGTGAAAAAGAAAGGCAGCTTCAATTTTAAAAGGCTATAATCTGTATGACTCTGTTTATGGAATAGTCATTAAGTGACAAAACTACAGTGATGGAGAACAGATTAGTGGTTGCCAGGAGACAGGAATTCAGATGAGGGGAGTATGAATTAAGGAAATAGCACCATAAAGTGCTTTTATGGGGCTAGAAAACATCTGTGTCTTGATTGTAGTGGTGATTCATGAGTCTACACATGGGATTGATTTACACCAAACAACTACACACACACACACACACACACACACACACAGAAGCAGACACAGGTTAAACATTGGTCATAGCTAAATAAGGTCACAATCTAGCCACCAGTAATATATCAATGTCAATTTTCTGGTGATAATATTGTACTACTAAAATCTAAGATGTCAATATGCACCTTAGTTTGTTTGCACTGCTGTAACAAAATATACCAACTAGGTAATTTATAAAGAACAGAAATTTATTTCTCACAGTTCTGATGCCTGGGAGGTCCAAGATCCAGGCCCCATCAGACGCGGTGTCTGACAAGGGCTGTTCACTCTGTTTTCAGGATGGCACCTTGTTGCTCCACCCTGTCTCCTCACAGAAAGAAGACAAGTGGGCTCCCTTCAATTTCCAGCCCTAGTGAGGGCACCTGCTCCCATTCCGGAGGGCCATTGTTCCTGGCTTACTGGTTTCCTAAAGGGTACAGCTCTTAATAGTGTCACATGGGGGATTAAGTTTCAACACTAATTTTGAAAGGGATGCAAACATTCTAGTCACAGTAACACAGCATCTTGGCAGAGAGTTTGTGAAACTCTATTATTTTCCAACTTCTCATAAGTCCATGATTATTTCAACTTTAGTATATGTGCTGCCAAAGCAAACACCCATGATTATTTCAAAATACAAAGTTTAAAACAGTTGTGCAAACAGAGATTTAATTTTTGTGTCTTTAGTTTGTTGCTAACATGTGCTTTGAATTTAGCTGAAAATTAAGAAAATAGGGAATTTTACCTGGGTTATGCAGATACAGCTGAATTTCCACAAACTGATTTCAGCTCATTTTGGCCTGAGCGCTTGTGCCAATCTTGAGCCCATGAGTAATGGTCTACACTTGGCCCAGTACAAATAAGTAGATTTATTCTAAGAAGTCCAATTACACTTGTGAGTGTGTACTTTCTGTACTCTTGACAAGTTTATAATTTTGTTTAAAACTGAGTTGATGGGAGGATAACAAGTCCAAGAATCTACCACCAGCTCACCAGCCCCGTCTCTCCCAAGCCACTCATCTTCCCAAAACCAGGATTTCACACCAGCTCTATCATATAAAAATACACAACCTCAGCCACTCCAGGAATTAAGGGAATCAGAGTCTTCTCCATCTTCTTTCATATATCCTGAAGACCCAGCCAGTTAATGTGTCAACTTAATTCAGTGAGAAACAACAAATTCACAGCTTTAACATTAAATCTCAAAGTACCATGTGAGCTAAGCTATCTATTCAAAGAGCTACTGTATGTTACTAACTTAACCTAAAAAAAGAATAGAAAGGCATCACATGTTGGGGGCCGCAACAATCTTTATTATGTGAGGTAGGCTGTATTACACACATCAATTTGTCTGTCGGAGTCTCCAGTTTTCATGAGGAATGTTCTCTCGCCCATAGGGCTGCTATGGGATCTGCCTCCTACGAGGTGGTAGAGGCTGACTGTTATCACCTCTTCCAACTCCGCATGCAGGATGTCACCTTGTCAGCTTGAAATTAACCTCGGTGAGAGTCCGTACACCGCAGAGACCCACAATGTCGGATCTCAGCGCACCTCCCAGCTCCTGCCCAGAGCTGGCTGACAGCTATAGCAGCCAAGCCTGCACTTAGCACACTCCCGGCATCCCTCGGGCCATGGCCATTGACTCAGAGGTGGACACATGACTCCCAGGGGCCATTTCATCCTTTTTTTTTTTTTAAAGACAAAAGAATGGAGACATATGAACCAGAAAAGCCATAAACAATACAGAAAATACAAAGTTATACAGAATATAGTAGGGAATTAGAACTGGATGTTGTATTACATAGTTATCTTCACATTAGTTAACACAAAAACATTAAAGGAAATACCAAATTATAGAGAAGATAGTAGGGAATTTGCACTGGAT
>PVLD010031014.1:0-16203 GCA_004027595.1 Dinomys branickii
GAAAGAGACAACGAGGCCCAGATCCTTAGGTATCCCGTGCAGAAAGAGGAGACCCATCATGTCCACAGAGCACCTCTTGTGAGACTCAAGTACTTACTAAACAGGTGTCTCTGTTGGAAGCTGAGGTCACACTGGTGTTTTCCTAGAGCCCTCCAGCTCCTCAGGAAGGAAAAATGGAGCCCTGTAGCGCCTCTCTTAGAAGCTCCCATGAGACCAGTCTTCCTTTCCAGGGACTCCTTTAGCACTTGAGAAACAGTATGCACTTAAGAGATCAGGGTGGAACCACTTGAGAACAATAGCCCTTATATGCACCCTGATGATAGAAACCACTTTTGAAAACCCTTGAAAAGTTCTAAGAACCAGGATGGCCCTGCTTTTGCATACTTGCAGCCACTTGAGTTGAGCTTTACTGACTTTGTTCCTTTGTTCTGGTCAGGCCCCAAGCACAGGCTCCTAAATTACCTGAATTTCTGTTAGGAAAAACAAGGAAAGGATCTAACCCAATTCCAAGGAGGAAAGGGAGGGGCCCTTACGTTCCTCCAAGTTCGTGGCTTAGCTCTTAGCTACAACCTTGAGATTTCCTGAACACTGTGAGGCCAGTTAGAAAAAGGCAAGGAAAAGCAAATGGCAAACAAGCATGGTAGAACCATGTCGTTCCCCATATGACCAAGTAAAACGGCTGATAAACATGGCAAAATCTATGTGGCTGAGCCGAGGATGAATGAAAACAGCCACTGAATGTGACAGGAGGTGGATTGGGGTAAAACAAAGCCCTGAGAAAGTGACTCACTAGTGATACTCAGAGATAAAAGGCCATGTCGGGGAAATTGAGCACAAAAAGGAGTAAACTAGGACAGACGCCTACTCAAGCAGCGGATGAGATACCAAGAGCTACTTTTCCCAGAAGAGCGGGGAAGCTGAGCAAAGTATTGTTGAGAACAGAAGCAAAAGGACAAAAAGGCGCACCACACGCCAGGTCTAGGTCGCACATGCTGACGCTGAATAAACTGCTCTGCACCTCGGTTAATAATAGGCTTTCTGGAATCTCTTTACTGATTGAAAACAGGAAAGAGAAGGAAAAAAAGCGGAGATAAACTGGAGATGAACCCACAGGCCTCTCACTGGCTGGGGAAAACACAGAGGCCATGTGCGTCCCCTCGTTCCTCCCACGTGGTGGAATCACTAGGAAACTGCTCCGAGCACCATGAGAAATCTTGAGTTCTTCCAGCCTGGGGGGCGGGGAGGCGTGAATAATCATCGAGTCATAGATTTTAGAGAGAGAAACAAACAAAAGTAGTGCCCAAAGGGTGTTATGTCCCAGTTGGTTCTGCCAAGTATGTTACTAGACTTGGGGCTCCTGGGATCTCCTCCAAAAAGTAGTTTCTAGGTTCCTTCTGTCTTGGGTGAAACAGTGGTCAAGACAAGTGCAAAAGGTAGCAAGTTTTACATTTATTAAAGGTAGAAAAAGAAACATGCTCTGCAGAGAGAGTTCGGGCCAAGTAAAAATGGGGAAAGAGCACGCTCTGCAGCGTGGCTGGACTGCTGTAAGAAAACACAGTAGCTGAGCGCCGTTTCTGACCTCACTCCACTGCTAGTGAGATTAGGGTTCAGACGTGACAGCCGTGAACCCAAATATTTTAACCACAATCACACATCAACAGTAATGGATTTTGTCAAGAAAATATTGAAAATCTAACTCCGCTGAATTTAATTCATTTTTTTTTTCTTTTGGTAGTGATAAGGACCAAACCAATGGCTTTGCACATGCTCAGTCCAGCTCAAGGGCTCTACTGCTGAGCCACATCCCCCATCCTCCTCAGTTTGTTCTTATGCAAGATGTTCGAGCTACTTCTGATTTTTTCCACTTTCACTTTCATTTTACAAAAATTACTGTTTCCAGAAGCAATTACTCTTCCTGTGAACATTGCTACAGATTTGATTCTTTTGATATTTGGCATTGCTATTTCATCAGATTTTATTTTTGCCATTGTCAGAATTTCTCTAAAGTTATTTTTAAATATCAAGTTCAATTCCTACTGGTTTAATTCTGTAGACCTGAATTTTCACTGAAGTATTTTAACTTTTTGTCAACAAATTTTACCCAATGCAGGTCTGATTATTTACAGCCTTAGTTCAGGTGACTTCTACCAAATTTTATTTTTCCTGGGTGAAGTTTCCAGTGTTCATGTTCACAAGATGTATTTCTTCAGTCAGCTTTTAAATCTGTAACATGTTTTCCCATGTGTAATGTTACTAATTTAAAAAAAAAGAAATTTGCAGTCCTGGGAACCTAAGCTGGGCCTTGCACATGCTAGCCAAGTGCTTTACTACTGAGCTACACCCCTGTCTCCGTGTGAAACATGAGTCTTACTTAGCATTTAGTATTTCTACTAGTAGTAGCTATGAATTTGATAAAAACCAAATCTCTGAGAACAAGGGTATAGGATTTAGGCACGCAACAGTCAAAATGTCTTTTGCACCTGAAAAGTAGGATTAAGGGAATCAGGTCAAAATGCCCTCCTTCCTCTTTTTGCTCATTTCCTGCATCATCACTCTAAGAAACACCTTTGATCCTGTCATTCTTCTTTTCATTGTGCGTCCCCATCACCTGTGGGAGGAAGGCCACATCGCTTCATGGATGAGGAGACACTGCTGACAGCAGGACAGGCCTGATTCACCTGGTTTTCCTGTCTCCTCCCTGCCTCAACCGCACGCTCAGTGATTCTTGACTTTGGCCAATGCTTTGAATTACTTTATCACTTGGGAAACATTAAAAATAAAAATCATACAGATGCCTGGGCCCAACCCAGTGAGATTAGCCTGAGCTTCTGATTTAATTGTCTGATATGGGGCCTGGGAACCGATATATGTAAAACTGAAAATCATTGCTACAGGTTAATCGATTTTTATAACGTTTTGTTTATTCCATACTATCTGGTCTCACACCTTTACTTGGCTGTTCCTCACCCTTGTGATGCCATCCCTCATGAATTCGTCCCTATATGAATTTTCTCTTAATTTCCTCTCAGGTATCTCTTTACCATTTCCCCCAAAACTTCCAGCCAGCTTTCTCTCGTTCCTCTGAACACCTTGAGCCCATCTTCTGGTACCCTTCAGCTTCTACTTGTTTTATACTCACCTCTTGCTGTGTCTAAGAAGCTATGCCTGCTGGGTATGATGGTGCAGTGCTATAATCTCAGCACGTGGGAGGGTGAGGCAGGTGGATTGCTGTGAGTTTGAGGCCAGCCAGAACTGCCTAGTGAGATCCGTTGGGTTCTTTCTGCGCCCTGGGGAGGAACAGCAGCGAGAATGAGGAAAAAATAGACAAGAGACAAAAAGCTGGTATCAGGTGGAGGTCCTCTCTCTTCTGAGTGGAGAAGGGGACCTGCCCAAGAACAGTAGAGCATTTATTTTATACCCTCAAGAGGTCGATTAACTTCAGCCTCTCTGTCCAGCAATCAGGTAACAAGGTACAACGGCATGTTTACCTGCTTCAAGGAGCTCCCGTCTTCTCGGTCTGGCTTCTTCCTTCATGCATAATTACTTGCCAGCTTCAGGTGCTCCCAACAAGACCCTGTCTCAAAAATAACAACCATAACACTAAAACTGTGCCAGATTGTGTTGGGAGCTTCCGGGGACAAATACCTGTGTCTGTCTTTGTATCTTCACTGTCTTGCCCATGCCTAACACATGGCTGACATTCAGCCAGCATTTGTGGAGCGGATAAAAAGATGGATAGACTGGTGAGTGGCTGTCCTTACCACACCCCTGGGTGAATGATAATCCATCGTTTTGGGATTTTAGGGTGCTAAGCAGAACATCTTCAGTCCAGCTCTCATTTCATTGCAGGGATAAAGGGCCCTTGGGCATCCCTGGAGGAGAGAATGAAGTTTATCCTGAAGGCATTGAAATGGCATCATTGGAGATGGCAAATCCATATGGCCACTCTCTACCAGGTGATCCTGGAAGAGGCTATGGTAAGCATGTGTTAAGAAGATAATGTCCTAAAAGAAAGCAAAATCCAGTGGATTTAGAGGTTAAGCAGCCATAGCAATAAAAGACTTATGGCTTATTGCTTCCCCTTGAAATACCTTCTTTAAATACAAGAGTTGAGAAGTTAGCATTTAAGGAAGTCAAGTGTAATTGGTGGTCAGAGAGACTGGGTAAGGTGTGTGGAAGATGGGGGCCTGCATGCCCTGTGCCTGTCTTACATGGCAGAGGTGGCCCACTGTGGTTATGTGGACTCAGTGTAGAGAGATGCTAAGAGTTCTCAAAAGAAGTCAGAAAAAATTTTGAAGTCTCCTGTATGAGTCCATTTTCTGTTGCTATAACAAAATACCTGAGACTGGGAACTCTGTAAAGAAAATGAGGCTTATTTAGAGCACAGTGCAAGATCAGGTGGCCCCATCTGTTTGGCCTCTGGTGAGACTTGACTGCATCACACCATGGCAGAGAAGCAGAAAGCAGGAAGGAAATCCAGCCAAGGACCAAGCACATGGGTGGCCTTGCTTTATAGCAACCCACTCTTGGGAGAACAAACTCACTTTGTGAGACCAGCATTAATCCTTTCTGAGGACAGCACCCCAGTGACCTGTGTGCTGTAGGCCCTGCCTCTTAAAAATCCCACAACATAAACATGGCCACAATGGAGATCAAGATCCCAGCACATGAACTTCTGGAGGACACATCCAACTATGCCCAAAGTAGAGCATTTCTTGAATTTCATGTGCTCCAAATAATTTTTTAAAATTTAAAGTGCTGAGTAGGCAAACAAAATCACTTTTGGGGGCCATAAGGAATGCTTATGGGCACCTCTAGTATAACACCTCCTAAAGGTGTTCAATCAGAAATTATAGAGCCACGAAGCAGTTACAGAGCTAGGCCATTTCAAAAAGAACAAAGAACTAAAAAGAATGGTTTTTCTTGTACAGTTTTTCCCTTTCACTACTACTGAGCTACATAACCCTCAAAATTCAAATTTTGGAAGTCCAGTTTCTATTGAGTGCATATTACTTTCCCACCATTATAAAGTGTAAAAATTGTAAGTCAAACTATTATAATGAAAACTACTGATTGTTAAACCTTTATATGTAAACTATTCATTTGGGAGCCCAAATGTCAGTTGTTCAGCCCAAAGGTATTCTAAACCTTTATCCTTGCATTCTCAATAGATGGCAACAGCAAACCCAAGGGTGGGGACAGGGGTTGTTCTTGAAGGGCCAGGAAACAACACTTAGAGTTCATAAATGGATCTATGAAGCCTTTTGGGAGCTCATAATAAAGACTGATAAGTCTACCTGTCCTGCCCTAGTGTAAATCGCATGTATAATACAGAGAGGCTGTATGTGTTTTCTATGCTGAGACTGCAGGGCACTTTACTTTTATTATCTCGTTTAATCTGTACATCTACCTTCCAGGTAGGCACGGCTACTTTGCCTTAGCAGATGGTCTAACTGAAGTTCATAAGGAAACGTCCCTGAGGCAGTCATGCCATATTTTAAGTTTGTTCATGTGTCATCATAAAATGCTAGAGCTAGAAGGAACCTTTGCTATTCATCTACACAAGTACTTTCAAAACTCTGAATAGTAACTCATTAACAACTTGGGAAATGAACTTTTTAAAGTAGAATTTTTCAAAAATAATTAAGATGAACATGAAAAGTAAAGTGAAATAGGGTAAGAATATTTCAAAGTGAAGTTTCTGTGGTCAAAATATTGTTTTTGAAACATTTTTCACTTAAGTTACATAAGTGCAGGTGTGCCCTGTATCTCAGTGTAAGAATTATTTTTAATCACGACTTATAGTGAAATGAAAACCATAACCCAAACTAGTAATACTTAATGGCATTGGTTTTGATTTTTGTTCTTTTTTCCACCAAGGTCTTAACCCTGGGTCTGGTAGAACCTCAAAGGCAAGATCTTGGTGTTAGTAGCCATTCTTAGCACACAGCAGCCATTATGTGCTCACTAGTATCTAGGGTCCTGAGACTGACTGGCAGTTTCTCCCTCCTTTTCGTTCCAGTGAACCCTGCTTTTATGGGTGAAAATAGCCCTCACCATGCTAATGGAAACCTACCGTTATCTGAATGTGATTGGCACAAGTCACCCCAAGGTAAGGGTTAATGGACTGCAATCCCAAAATCAGCCAATCAGCCCTAGTAAAGAAACATATTCAAGGAAACCCAGATATTACCATATCCTCTGGGCATCTGGTATGATTTTGGATGCATCATTTGTTTAATTTATCATAATGGAGTCTTGTCTTTTTCTTTCCCTCCTTCCCTCCCTCCTTCCCCCCAGTTGTCTTTGCTTCTTCCTTCCTTCCTTCCTTCCTTCCTGGAGCTAAGGAATGGGTCCTGGGCCTTGCACATGCTAAGTACTTTCTCTTACTCCTGGTATACGCTACCAACACTTGGAGTTTTATTTCTAACATGCAGTTTTTCTTTTTGAGATAGCAAGGTATCCTGATTGCAAGTGACAGAAACTCAATTCAAAGGCACATTAGCCCCAAGATGTTCACTGATTCATTTGGTGGGAAGGGTATGGGAGAGGCTTAGTGAACGTAAGGTAAACTGCTTCTGGCTCCTCATACAGTAACCTGCGCGTGGCAGGTATTTTAGAGATACTTGGTGGATTAGATTGTTGAATGAGTTAGAGAAGTCAGGGCCTCAGACTCTGAAGGAAGGGCTCAGTATTACTTGGACTTGCCTGTTTTCCATCCATTTCCCAGCTCTGCTTGACTCAGCTTCTCTGTAAACTTGACCTGCTGCATCTGGATCAGAATCAGGCCATCAGCCCCACACAGAAGCTGGTCAGCTTGGCTACCTCCTTGAAACACCTTCCTTTCTCCCTGGTCTGTCCATCGATGCCAGGCGAAGACTCTGCCCAGTCTCTTTAGAGCATTTGCACTGGAACCGACTCATGTTTATTGTAGGAGACAAGACTGGCTTCAACTGTCAGGGACAGGGAGTGGCTTTAACCTTCATAAGACCACTCCGTCCAGCTAGCGTGAGGTTTGAGATGGAGTCCCCCAAAGGCAGGGAGAAGAAATGAGTAGAGGACCTGAATTTCTTTGCTGTTTTGTCTTGCATTAGTTGTTGTTTTCAAACCACATGCAACTAATTGATTGGTAGTTTCATAATAAAGTGTCACTTTCATGGGTTATGCCATCCTCACACATAGTGGGCACTCATAAATATTTGTAGTTGAATGAATGAGGCATCAGTATCCTGTTTCAGGAAGGGGCCACAGTGAAGTGCTTAATCTACCTTGAGTTCAGACCCGGGTTTCATTCCTTGTTTTACTACCTGCTGATTCTATGACCTTAGGAAAATTACTGTGTGGAGTCAGAGTTTTAGCTATAAAATGAGGTTGATGCTAGTACCTACTTCATGGGGTGGTTGTGAGAAGTAAATTATACTCTGTTTAAGGTGTTTGGTCTGCAGTCATAGTGGGTATTGTTGCTGTTAATTATCATCGCTGAGAGGAGTTCCTGAGTTCTAGTGTTGTGGGAAAATTGAGTCAACAGTAACCAGGAGCTCAGGAGAAGAAAGGAAATTTTATTAATGCCAGCAGACTCCAGAGGAATAATCTCCAAAGTGCGAGGCACTGATTACAGAGAATTTGTCTTTTTATAGGGTGGCAAACAGAAGTTACACAAACTATATAAGCTTTAGTTGAAGGCCATGGTACAATGGGTATCTTGTGGTGAGTGTAGTTGTATGTAGCAAGGTTGCGTTTAGCAAATTCACAGTTCTAATTTGATGACATCATATGATTTAGCTGAGTTCAGTGGCAGAGGACAGAATGGCTACTGCTTTACTGAACAAAATGGCTGAAGTTAAGTCAAGATTTCTGTGTTGTTAGTCCTGCCATTTAATGGGAATGTGATGAGCAAAAGGAAGTGTCAGTTCATGTCTGCCCCTCAGTTTCTCCCACAATTAAATAAACAAAATGATGTCTAAGTTAGGTTTATTGGGCAGGAATTGTGTTCGGGTGTTTGGCCCTGAAACAGCAATAGCTTTGCAATATTCAGATTTATTTGTCTCATGTAACAAAAAGAGTGGAGGGAGGGAGTCCAAAGTTTACAGCAGCCCTCAAGATGCCCTCAAGGGCCAAGGTTCCTGACATCTTTCTCCCTTTTTAAAGGGTATACCTGGAAGCCACTTGTTTCCTGGAATGATGTCTACCCTTAGCTGCAAAGGAAGCTGGGAAAATCTTACCTGAGTATAGTGACTGCATAGGAAATTCAGTTTCTCTGGTATATGGAAAAAATATTGGATGTTGGAAAATGGACAGATAGCAGTGTCTGTCATCTGGAGTGATACTGAGATGACATTTGAAACATTGTAAACCCACCTGGATTTATACAGGTGCATAAAATTATAAGTCCTAGGTTAGAAATATTAAAAAAGAAAATCTTGCCATCTGACGATGAGTCATTTCGAAGAATTTCTGTCTTCTGGTTCTAGAATCTCATTGTCTTTGGTAAGGATTCTGTTTCTGATTTCTTACTTAGCTACCAGGACAGAATTCTCTGCAGGAAAACACATCTCCTGAGAAGATTCCTTAGGGGGCAGCTGCAGGGAAGTTAGGTTGTGATTTTTATGGAGCTGGCTGGCTGTGGTGATCTCATCCTGGCACTGAAACCATGTGAATGGAACATCCCTATATCGCTGTCATCACTTGCTCCCCGGTGGGGAGCCCAGCGGGGCAGTGGCGCAATGGCACTGTGACTATCTGCAAGGTCTTTGAAGACCCCACAGGTAGAGAATAAGGCTAGAGATGCTCTCAGATAACCAAGTGAATGAAATCATCATAGAAATTGAGAATGTTCCTTCCAGAATCCAAAGCCATTCCTCCTCAACTCAGATGGCTCAAGACAAACCACGGGCAAACTCAGCCTACAGCATGGTCTCATCAACATCTGACATCCTTGTGACAGACCCTCTGATTTTCAGCCACAGGAGTGACAAAAAGCACAACCAGTTAGAATTTTCATCTTGGAATGAATCAGTTTCTCGGACCCTTCGCAGCCCAGATAGCCTGGGCATAGACACTGCTTATACTTTCCATGAAACTATTCAAGGTATAAAACACTGGGGAGGAGTTAGGGCAGTGTCAGAGAAGGCTTCCAAGCTGTCCGCAGGATCTTTGTTGTTGTTGTTCTGTGAGCTACATCCTCTGTCCTTTATTTTTTAAATGTTGAGATGTCGCACTAAGTCAGTCAGTAAGTTGCCCAGACAGGTGATTCACAATCCTCTGTGATTACAGATGTGCACTACCACCCACCACTTGTCCCCAGGGTTTTTTATTTTTAAGACATCAAGGAATGTTGAAGTGGAGATGTAGGGAGTAGAGGTGGGGCTTACTCTGAGACCTCACGACTAACCAGAGCTTACCTTGATCCGTTATTTCATATGCCTGGTGGTGCCTTCTTTCTGTTAACCGTCAATGTTCAATTTATTTATTTCTCACACTTTCACCTTTAGGCAGGCATTTCCATTTGCTTAATGAGGAAACTGAGGCTCAAGGAAATTCAGTGACCTGGCAGATCCTGGGACTACATGCAGATCTGCCTGATTGCCAGGCCTGAGTCCTTACCCATCACACTGCTCTGCTTTGCTCCAAATCTTCCCCACAGAGGTTTTAGGGAGTGTGGATAGGACCCCGCTTACTGCCAAGTTCATTAGCTGAGAATGCCTGGCCTGTCTACTGAGGCCAACAAAAATGCTATTTCTATTTTATTCCTTAGTGCTCTGGCATAAAGTCTACTAACAGTAGATTCTGGCCAAAAAATATCCACTGACTCTAAAGCATTTGGTGGGCTTAGCCCCTTACTGAAAATTGGCATTGCTGCTCACGCCCTCTCCCCGCGTTCCCGCGTTTCCCTTTGTCTTCCCGTCTTTCTTCCTTTCGCCTTACTTGAGAGACAAATGTTTCTTCCTCCCTCCCTCCTGACCTCCTTCCTTCTTCCTCTCACTCCTTCTCCCTCCTTCCTTTCTTCACTCCCCTCCTCTTTCTCTTTCTTTGGTGGTACTGGTGATTGAACCTAGGGCCTTAGCACTGAGCTACATCCCCCAGCCTTGTTTTGTTTGGTTTTATTTTTTCATACTGAGACAGGGTCTTACTGAGTCACTAAGTTGCCCAGCCTGGGCTCAAACTTGCAGTCTTCCTGCCTCAGCTGACTAGAATGCTGGGATTACAGGCATGTGTCACTGCACCCAGCTAAGGAAAAATTCACCTTAGCAGAGTGATTTGGTGGCCCGCTTTTGAGGATTCCTCCTGCACCTCAGCTGTGTTATTAAAATGAATACGGTGTGTCCTCGTGAGGAGTTCTGGTGCGGTGGTGTGAGTGGGAATCCCTGTCCCTTAGCCAAATCCAGCCTTTCACTGCCCCAGCTGGCCTCTCCCCCAGGTGAGAAAGCAGCTCCAGGTGTCAGACACAACCACAACAATAGCCACAGGAAGAAGGATCCGTTGTTTTGTTCTGTGTGTGTGTGTGTGTGTATGTGTGTGTGTGTGTGCGCATGTGTGCGTGCACACGTGTGCGGGCACGGGGGATGGAACCTAGGACCTTGTGCCTTGCTAGGCAAGTGCTCTACCACTGAGATCACCATAGGCCTGTTTTTGTTTGTTTTTTGTTTTGTTTTGTTTTGAGAAGGATGAAAGCCTTTTCCAAGAGACTTCTCTGTAGACCATCATGTGGAGAACGTTGCTTTGCCTAGACACCCACGAGGAGGACCTCACCATCAGGACTATCTCAGACTCATTGGGACCTTGTGCCTGGGAATGGGCCTGCCCCAAGAAAGCTCAGGAGGGAAGTGGGGTAGATTCAAGCACAGTTCTGCTGTTCACAAGGAAGAGTAACCTTGGGGTAGGAGAGGAACAGGCTGGGAATGCCACATTGGAGGGAAATGTGAATATGGATCAGCAGGAGAGGAGGGGGTGGAAGAGGATGTCCCAGTAGTCCCTCAGAGAATAAGAAGTCACTCGGCCTAGAGTTCAAGGGCAAAAGGAAGCAGTGTGGGAAATTAAAGTGAGACAGAAAAGGTGGCCTGGGCATGTATAAGGGACCCTGTTGGCTTTGCTGAAAGGCCTTTTTTTTAACCACACATAAGAGAGAAACACTGAATTGCAATTGATCAAAAAATGTCCTTGCTTTGGCTTTGTGCTTTGACACATATACTGGTATTTTCACTTGTGATCTTTGAAGTCCCTGGGTCCATATATTCTTCTGTCCTTGTGCTCTTATAAAAACATGCTCTGACTTCAGAGCCATATTTTTAAATGTTATGACTCTGTTAAAGATGAAGGAAATTGAATTCTATTTATTTTCTTTCACAGGGCAAAAGTTAATAGAATCCCTGATACCCATGACATCTAGAGACAGAATTAAAACCATCAGGAACCAGCCAAGGACCATGGAGGAGAAAAGAAAGCTCAGGTACAAATCAAAGATTGTCTTATCTCTCAGATTTCATGTGAATCTTAGACATTTACTTTTTCCGGGTCTCAGAAGATAAGAAATGAATAAATGCAAGAAAATACAGAGATCCTCCTTACAGAAGAATTCCAGATAATCTACACAGGTGCTAATCTGGGAGTTGGCGCTTAACCCCTCTCCCTTCACTGGCTGGGGGCTGTGATTGATGACTTGCTTCCAAAAGGGGAGACTATGGAAAAAGAAAAGGAATTTTATGGTGAATGCAGCCAATGCTCCCTCAGCCAGGTGCTCAAGGTCAAGATCCCCAAAGGTAAATCATGTGCTGAGAAAGGCACAGGCCCTCTGGGAATTCTCTCCTGAAACTCAGAGCCCTAGTCTGACCAAGAAAACCAATGGGTCAGTCCTCCAAAACCCCTGATCAGTAGTTCTTGAGACTGTTAAGGTCATCAAACTCTAGGAGAGTCTGAGAAACTGTCACAGAATAGAGGACGTTTAAGAAGTGACAAGTAAAATAGACAGACAGACAGGTATGACAAGTAAATGCAATGTAAGGACCTGGACAGTCTTAGAACAGGAAATGGACATTGGTAGGAGAACTCTGGAGAATGGAGTTTGCGTACAACCAATGTTGGTTTCTTACCTTCAACAAACCTAACATTGAAAAATGTTACCAAACTGGTGAGTGCCCTCTGTACAGTCTTTAGTAGTTGTGACTGTAAAGTTCAAACTACTCTATAATTTAAAAAAAAGAAAAGGAAGACCTATGAGCTTTCCAAACCCAGAAACTCAAAAAGAAAGATGAGGGTCACTTTAGATTTTAGACTTCACATTTATTTCTCAAAAAAAAAAAAATGTGGGCTGGGGATATAGCTCAGTGGAATAAGCGCCTGCCTAGCAAGTGCAGGGTCCTGAGTTCAATCCCCAGTACCGCCCAAAAAAAATTATGTGGGGATGTGGTGCTGGCAATGAACTTAGGACCTCTAGAACCTTGGGCCTCCTGACCGGGTGCTGTGCCATGGAGCTAGACCTCCATCCAGAGCCTCTTTTTTCTTTTCGCAACTTGTATTAATTGGCAACCATAGAACAATCCAATGATCCAGTTTTTCCAAGGCAGACATTGTGGTGGCAAAGATACATTTTGAAGCCTAGCAGAGAAGAAAGTTTTGTCAACAAGTAACTTAGAAATGGCTGACAGGATTCAGGACATATCAGGGAAGGAGAGAGCAGTTGGAGCCCCAGAAAGCAGGGGCACAGTTCTCTGGGGCCAGAAGGGGCACTGGAGACAGACCTGGGAAGAGGGTGATGAGTGGGTGAGTGACTGAGTGACAGAGGGGGACTGAAGAGAGCCGGGGAGAGTGAGCAACCAGACCTGTGTGTTTGTGGAAGGGTGAAGAGAACAATTGTGTCTGTCTTAAAATACTCTTCTGTTTCAAGCTCCTCATGGTCCCCGTGTCACAGAGTAGCAGCCAGCAGACCGTACTTGGGACTGCTCAGCCTCAGTACAACTGGCATTTGGGGGCTGCACCATTCTTTGTTGGGGTTCTTGCCTGTCCCTTGTAGGGTGTTTAGCAGCATCCCCAGCCTCTGCCTTGTTGCTATCAGGAGCATCCCCCACATCCCTAGTTCAACCAAGAAGTCTCCAGACATTGGCACTTGTCCCGCGTGGGTCAAAGTTGTCCCAGGCTGAAAACCACTGACGCGTAAGAATGGCCCTGGCCATGTCTTCATTCCCATCCTCCTCCTTTTCCTCTGCTCCTTCCCTTCTGACCACACTGGCCTCCTTGCCCTTCTACCCTTGTCTGAGGCTCTGCACTGTCTGTTTCCATCATGGAATTCTCCTCATCCATATGACTAGCCCCTCCTCTCCCTCAGAGTGGAGGATGCCTTGATGTGACCCTGTTTCACATTGTCCTTTGGTCCCCAAGCCAGCATTTCCCATCTCTTTACTCCACGCTGTGTATAGTAGTATAAGTTGCCTACTGATACTGCATAGTTTACTCCTTTTATGGTGTATTTATTGTTAATTATCTTTCTCTTCCAACTAGAATGTCAGCCCCACAGGCCAGGGAAAGTGGTCTCTTCTTTCTACCTGGGAACATAGCTGGCACATAATAGGTGCTCAGTAGCTATTATTCCAAATGAATGAATGATTGGTTGAATGAATGAATGAATGACGGTGTCTCATTTTTTCCGTCTATCCCCCAAGGAACATAGTTGACAAAGAGAAAAGTAAACAGTCCCATCACATTCTCCAGCTCAGCTGCTGTGCTCATTGTCTGAGCTCCATTTCTCTGGTAAGTCAAACTCTTCAATTTTTTTTTGTTAACAAATAATGATTACACATATTAGTAGAGTACAGTGTGATAGCTGAACACAGGATGCACCGATCAAATCAGGGTAATCGGCATTCCCTGCCCTTATCATGTCTTTGTGTGTGTGTGTGTGTGTGTGTGTGTGGTACTAAGGGTCAAATACAGGGTCTCTGTGCACCCCCAGCCCTTTTTATTTTTATTCTTTTTATTTTGAGACAGGGTCTCACTCAGTCACTAAGTTGGCCAAACTGGACTTGAACTTATGAGATCCTCCCGCGTCAGCCTTCCAGAGTGCTGGGATTATAGACATGTGCCACCATGCCTACCAATGTCTTTTCTTTCCCCTTCCCCCTTAACTTTCTGTAGCTGAGGATGGAATGCCAGGGCCTGGCTCATACTCAGCATACACTCTTCATCACATTTTTATCTTTGGTGCCTTCGATCTTCTCTCTTCTAGATCTTCATAAAATATATAATAGGTCATTGTGAACTATAATCACCCCACCATGTTGCAAAACACCAGCACTTACTCTCTTATCTGCATATTGGTATCTATTATTTAACCTGCTCTTGTCCTTCCTTCCCCAAACTTCCAAATATCTTGTATTCATAATTCAATATTTAGACAGATTTATCTGACCTCCCCTTACGAGAGGGAATGTAAGGTCTGTGACTGCCTTGTTTCACTTAACATAATATTCTTTAGTTTCATCCGTTTTGCAAATGACAGGATTTTGCTCCTGTGACCACATAATACCCCACTGTGTATATATGCACCACGTCTTCTTTACCCATTTGTGCACTAATGGACCCCACATTGCTTCTATATATCACATACTGTGAATAGTGGCTCAGTAAGCCTGGGCCTGCTGGTATCTCTTTGGTATGCTGAGTTCACTTCCTTTGGCTAGATATCCAGAAGTGAGTTGGCAGGGTCAGACAGGTTTCTGTATTTAGTGTTCTGAGGACCCTTCCTAACAGGTGTCCTTGTTTACATTGCCGCACTAAGACAAGCCCAGCAAGCAGGTGGAAACAGCGAGTGCAGAGAGTGAAATTGAGAACCCAGGGCTACTTCATACCCAGCCCTGTCACGTCACTATAGGTGCAGGGACAGGAAGGGGCACGGGAAGGTCTAGAAGGACGCGGAGTCCTGACAGTGCGAGTGTCACCTTCTTCAACAGCGAACCTGAGAAGGTAACAGCAGAATCTTAGAGGGTGGCTGTGGGAATGAATGAGGTGAGCACTGAAGGCTCACAGCTCACGGTGCAGACATGCATGTGTGATGTCGTAGCAATGGTGGTTGTTTTCTGCTATTATGGCACCTGCTCAGGAGATCCTTGTTAATGAAAATCCAACCACCTCTTCTGCTTTCTAACTCCAGGGTTATCGGAGATCCAAGAACAGTCTCTCTGAGCTCCTCAGTTCCATCAGCTTGTGGCAGAAGACACTCAAGGTCATCGGAGGCAAGTTTGGAACCAGTGTCCTCTCCTATTTCAGCTTCCTGAGGTGGCTTTGGAAGTTCAACGTTTTCTCCTTCATCTTGAACTTTAGCTTCATCGTAATCCCTCAGCTTACGGTGGCTGAAAGGAACACGCTCCAGTTCACTGGGCTGGAATTTCTCACTGGGGTGGTGAGTTAACCACCTGGGAGATCCAGGAACGTGCCTTGTGATCACCTGCCCTGGCCTCTCATTCTGCCTGGAGGGTGCGGGAACATACATGTCACGTGACATGTTTAAACTATTTCCCTTCCCCACAAATGACATGTACGTGACACTGTTGGATTTCTGCCCCCAAACGTAGCCATTGGTAACAGTTATCCACACTCCTTCCTCTGTTTTGAGCAGTTGTGAACACATCTTTGTTCAGCATGTTGAAGAATTTCAGAGTATTTCCACAGGCAGCCCTTTCTTTTCTTTATTTCCTTACAAGAGGTAAATTATCCAATATGTTATCTATGACTTGCTCTCTTTCATCTAATTATAGTGGGCATCTCCTCATGGTGGAGACCTATGTTTCTTTTTTCTTTTGATTTCTACAAGATACAGTGCTCCTTTGGGAAAATTTCTACCATCAAAGAGAACTAAGAAAAAATCCACTTTACCTCTCTCTCCTTATCTAACACCCCAGCGTAGGGGAGACTTTCGGAGACTTTTATTCTCCCTTTGCAAACACTGATCTCTCAGTGTCATAGATACATGAATAATGATTCTTTTAAAAATAAAAGGAGAGTCAGGCATGGCTGCACATACCTGTAATCCAAGGACCTGGGGGCGGAGGGAGTGGGATCAAAAGTCTGAGCGCAATTTGGGCAATTGAGTGACTCAGCAGTGGGCAGCAGTGACCCAGTTTCACAATAAAAATAAAATTGGGATGGTGATGTTCAGTCTCAGGTCAAAGGCCTTGAGTTCAATCCCCAGTACTGGAGAGAAAGAGGAGAGGGAAA
>PVLD010031015.1:0-16198 GCA_004027595.1 Dinomys branickii
CCTACCACTCAATCAGTCATCTTCCCTGTGATAATAACTGTACTCCTGGGTTTATCTATATCCTTGGACTCTCGCCTTGGGAAGAGATATAGCTGCCTCAGACTATACTATAACATACATGGGTGTATACAAACTGCCATGGTCGGAGGTGGGAAAGCACATATGCTCACAGTGGACCGCCTGGCTCCACCCTGTCGTCGTGCTATGGGTGGGGGCGGGTCCAGACCATGAGGTGCCCTGAGCGGGGCCCTCAGCGGAGCAGCCACCGGGCCCACTGCAGAGCAGCAGAGGAGCAGCCATGGGGCCCACAGCGGGGAAGCCGCAGGACTCACAGCGGCGCAGCCGTGGGACCCACTACGGATCATCCACAGGGCCCACAGCAGAGCATCCGCAGGGCCCACTGCGGAGCATCCGCGGGGCCCACAGCGGAGGAGCCGTGGGCCCGCTGCAGAGCAGCCGTGGGGCCCACAGCGGAGCAGCCGCGGAACCCACAGTGGCGCAGCCGCGGGGCCCACTGAGGATCATCTGCGGGGCCCACAGCAGAGCAGCCGCGGGGCCCACAGCGGCACAGCCGCGGGGCCCACTGCGGATCATCCATGGGGCCCACAGCTGAGCAGCCACGGGGCCCACTGTGGAGCATCCGCAGGGCCCACAGTGGAACAGCCGCGGGGCCCACAGTGCAGCAGCCGTGGGGCCCCCTGCGGATCATCCGTGGGGCCCACAGCAGAGCAGCCGCGGGGCCCACTGCAGATCATCTGCAGGGCCCACAACAGAGCAGCCGCGGGGCCCACTGCGGATCATCCACAGGGCCCACAGCGGAGCAGCCACAGGGCCCACTGCAGATCATCCGCGGGGCCCATAGCGGAGCAGCCGCAGGGCCCACAGCGGAGCAGCCGCAGGGCCCACTGTGGATCATCCGCGGGGCCCACTGCGGATCATCCGCGGGGCCCACTGCGGATCATCCGCGGGGCCCACTGCGGAGCAGCCGCGGGGCCCTCAGTGGAGCAGCCGCGGGGCATGCACCTCCATGGGGCGCCCTCTGTGACCCTTTTGGCTCTGTCCCGTTGCCTTGATGCCAGAGGCACTTTCTTCTCCTCCCACCTCCTACTGATCACCAGTATTACCATTCCCCACCCCTTGCAGCTGGGTAGTGGGTCTCTGAAGCTGAAGCTGTGAATGCCGAAACGAGGGTGTGGGCCAAGGGTGTGCTTGGAGCAGCAACCTCCTCCCTCTCTATCTCGTCTTCTTCCAACTGCACCATGTCAGATATGTGATCTCCTCCTCCAGAGGAGGTTCTGCTTAGACTTTCCGAGGGTTTCAGTTCCCATTTCAGATCCTTCTCAAATTCAGGAAATCCACCTCTTTCCTTTCTGTCCTTCACATGTTGCTATATTCCTATGTCTGAGTGGCATTCCTCCGGGAGGTTCTCTCTCTGCTGCCTACCCGGTCGCCATGGGTTCATACAAGGTTCATATATGCAAGCAGTATGGAGACACTCTTGTTGCTTGTATTAGTAGTTTGGGGTGAGTCCTGAAGCCTGTGGACTCGTCCCATTGCTGTCAGGAATAGGTGGTGATTGCGCAGGCCGCTGAGACTCAAGGTGCTCACAGAGGGTGTTCAGGGTGAGAGCCGAAGCCCAGTAACTCAGTTCATGCTTCCTGCTTGATGTTGGAGTGAGAAGGGTGTGGGGCCGTGTGATCCACCTCCATCTGCAGCTCTCGCTTGCTGTTGTGCTCCAGTTCCCGTTTGCTCCTTGGCTGGATCCCTGGGAGTTGCTGTGGCTCTGATGTTGCTGCCAATGCACTCCACTGCTCCCCACTGGCAGCCGCGCACACAGTGGAGAGGCAGGAGGCCACAGCCTCGAGGCAGGCATAGAGCTGGGTGTGGTGGGCTGTGTACTGGCTGCTCTGGCTCCACCTTGCCTCCAGGTGCTGATTAGGAAGGTTGCTGTAGGGTGGGGACTCCTGGCTGTTGCAACCTCTCATCCTCACACTGGATTTGACAACAGTTCCCAACCACCATTGCCTCTTTTCCTGGCTGCACCCTCTCCTCTCCAGACCTGGACCAGCTCTTGGAACTCCACTCTCCCCTGGCCGAGTCAGGAGGCTTCCATGAGCGTGGGTCTCCGAAGCTGAAGCTGCGATTGCTGGAACGAGGGCTTGGGCCAAGAGTGTGTTTGAAGCAGTGGCTTCCTCTTTCTCCGTCTCTTCTCCCTGTGACTGTGCCGCGTTGGCCCTCCGATCCTTTCCTCCAGGAGAGGTTCTGCTTGGTCTTTCCTAGGGCTTCAGTTCCCATTTCAGATCCTTCTTGGGTTCAGGGTACAAACCTCTCTCCTTTCTGTCTTCATATTGCTATATTTCATTGTCTGGGTGGTAATCCTCTGGGAGGTTCTCTCTCTGCTGCCTACCCGGTTGCCATCTTCCTGGAAGTTCTACCCCCCTGAATCCTTCTTAATTCTCTTCTGCTTTGGAGCCATAAAGTGAGAGGTTGTTTGGTGCCACTTGCTCCTGCCATAATGTGCAGCCTCACCCAAAGCAGCACAACCACCAATCACAGATTGAAACCTGCAAACAGTGAACCAAAACGAACCTTTAATCTTTATAAGTGAATTATCTGTTTTTTATAGTAATAGGAAGTTGTCTAACATACTGTCATATCACATCTAAAATTAGACACAATCATTTTAAATACATTCACAAATGACTAAGTGATATTTATATAAGACATGTATATATTTAATATTTATCTTATACATAAAGTTTGTCAGACTGGACTGTGTTAAGTGCATGTATATTAACATGTCAAATTCTGCTTCTAAGACCATGGTTTTATAGCTTTAAAATAGTTATTACATAGCTATTAATTTTCAAAGTATCATGATTATAGATGTAATTCCCTTTATGCTTTGTTTTGCTGTAGTCATTAATCCTGACAGCTTAGTAATTAAACACAGGGCCGATATGTTCTGCTCATGGTAGATAGGTGGACGGATGGAGAGACAGATAAATAAGAGGGATGATATATACAAATGCAGAAATGAACAATTTAAGAGCCCCAGTCCATACCATCAGGGACAGGTCCCACCATCTTGCCTTTGTGCATTTGGAAGACAGACTTCTCAGCCTGTACAACAAAGGAAGGAAGCTCATGGAGACCTTACTCTCATTGTTATAGGCACCAGCGCAGCAATGACTAGCATCAATTCTATGATGGTGCACAGGCCTAGGCTAAATGTTGTCTTTGGGGAAAAGAATGAGATTAGGGGGAAAACGAGGACAAATTCTACTTTTGTGTGTTTTTCTTGGGGCAGTTCTTTTTTGGTTTTTTTTTCTGTTTTGGTACCAAGAATCAAAACCAGGGCCTCACATTTGCTGGTCAGGTGCTACACCGTTAAACTACATCCCTGGCTCAGATTCTATTTTTTTAAATACTGTGTGCATCCTTCTTTTGCACTTTTAAAATAAGAAGCAGTTGTCACATTATGAAGTAAAAATGTTTTATAAGCTGTTAACTATGAGTTATCTGAGATAATCCAGTTAAGATGAAACTGTTAAATAGGTAAAGAGAAATGAGAAATAGTTTCCATCAAAGGCCCAGCATCAAGCATGGGCATCATTTTCCAGGACCAGACAGGACTCCACATGATTTAGTGGCTGTTTTTTGATCAGTGGTGGAGATGATGGAGTAGAGAGCTTGCTGATTAAGTTTGCGGAGAGAGCTCTGTTAACTGAGACTTTAGGAGCCGTGATTAAGATCCCAACTGGCCTGTCAGAGTGAGCAGTGGCCAAATAGGGGATATGAACACACGCAGGAGTGAAAAATGAATCTCTGAAGGCTGCAAGGGTCAGACAAAAGTACCTCCCTGCCTTTGGATTCCATGTAAATAACACGCCAGATGGATGTCTGGAATAAATGGGTTGCTGCAAGAAATGTGGCACTGCTCAGACATTGTCAAGTGTTAAGAGAATACAGAAGTGGGAAGAAAGGAATGTAGTTAGAGATGGCTGCATTCAAAGTCATCAGGCAAGGAAGGAAGGAGGAAGGAGGGAGGGAGGGAGGAGAGGGAGAGAAGAAGGAAGAAAGGAATGAAGAAAGACAGAAAGAAAGACAGATGGACAGAAAGAAAGAAAGGAAGAAAGAAAGAAAGAAAGAAAGAAAGAAAGAAAGAAAGAAAAAGAAAGAAAGGGGGAGTTATTGAATAGGACGGATTGTGTGCCAGGTCAAGTGGTATATTTATGAATACAAAGTAGATTTGTCACCATCTTCATGGAGCTTTGGTCCACCTACTTTATTTATTTTTTTCCTATTAATTGATTTTGTTATTCTAAAGAGAATTTAAAACATTAGAATACAGAATTTCACTAAACAAGATGATAGGAATGCAACAGTGGTTGTTATATTGCATATTGTTGTCTTCAAGTTAGTTCAGAGTACCAGATATAAGCATGAAAAATTGGTCAAAAATTAAAAAGAAGAAAAAAATATTTGAACATTTCATCAAGGCCTTATCTATCTTGGATTCAACTTGACTGTCCATGTCCTAGTTCTTCATGGGGTTGTCTGGGGACCTGCAGCAACAGCCTTTCCCAGACCTTGCTAGACATGCAGAGCCTAAGGCCTCACCCAGATGTACTATGTCACAGCTTGCTTTGTGACAAGGTCCCCAGTGTCGTTCCCAGAAGCATTCAAATATGGAGAGTGCTGTCTAGATCATATCTGCCTCCCCAACCTAACCACTAGTCTTAGTTAACTTTTGTTGCTGAGTCAGAATATCCAACACTCAAAACTAAAGGAGGAAAGGTTTATTTAGCTCACAGTTTGCAGAGTTTTCAGTCCATACTTGGTGGCTCCAAGGCAGGGTGGCACATAGCAGAGGGGCAACACTTATGGTGGCAGAGAACAGCAAAAACAAACAAGGGGCAGGAGACAGGCCTCTTTCTGTCTCTTATGCTGTAGGCAGGCCACCCACCCTAGAGTGTGTGTAGCACTCACATGTCTCAATCCTAGCCAGAACTGTGCCAAACCACTCAGTGGACTGATTTACTAGGCACATGCCCTTAATCCCAGCATTGCACACTCTACATCTAGCCACCTCTGACAAAGCCCCATGACTAAATGAGGCTTTGTGGGGGACATCTGGACACAAACCATAACAGCACTCCAGGAAGGAGAAAGTCTTCTTCCTTTTTCTGCTGTCTCTTCCCTTTTGATTTTACCCAAAAGTGGGTAGGTACGAGAACTGAAAGAGATATGAGAGGGTAAGCAGGCCTGTAATAAGGAAGAAGTGGACACATAAGAAATGCAAAGAGAAATACTCAGGCGGGGCGTTTGTGGGTACGGTGCAGGGAAGTGCACAGACAGGGAGAGGGATAGTGGGCAGTTACAGACACTGAGAGAGAAACACATTTGCTGAAGTATTGCTGTACAGTGTCTTCATCAGCCAATTCTGAGACAATTTATGAAAGATTCAAGTTGCTTGAACTATTTCTTTAGGTGTCACCTAATGGTTCTTTTATGTGAAATCAGATGAGATGGGGCTATTGTGGACCCAAGCTTTATATTAGGGACATTTTGAGTGCTTTCCTTGTCCTTTCTAAGGGGAGCACAGAAAGCAACAAAACTTCACAACTCCTACAACCCAGTCATAGGCACTGGATTATACCATTGCACACCACTTCCAAACAGACCCCTTCGTGATTTCATCTTTCTGTTGACTCTCACAAACCACTATACTTAATTACTTGATAGTGCTGAATGAAAGCTAGATTCTCAGAGGCTGTAATTCAGCACTTACCCTGGAGAAGGGTAGACAAGACAGTTTTCTGCACTCAAGTTAAACTGCATTTCTATAATTACAGAGTGAACGAAAAGAAAGTGACCTTAAACTTCTGGGACTAAAATAGCAGAATATTTCAGCTCTGGTTTAGAGCTAAACCAGTTTGAGCAATTGGAACTGCTTCAGCATCAATTACCATTATTCTTTCTACACGCTTAAAAAAGAGAATCAATTTTGAGGCTTAAAAGAGAGATGATGGTGAAAGAGAGAAATTCATAAGCCACATGGTAAAATATAATAACTCCAGCACTTCTAACTGCTCTGCATTATCTGTACACACCAAAAAATTATAAAATATCTCATGAAAAATACTGAATAATTATTGGAAATGAAGTAATGGCTACTTTGGAAGGTCACTCTCATAATATTAACAATTTTTTTCTTTTTTAAAAATCGATTTTAAAAATAAAAGAAGAAAACATATTAACAGGCAGATATCCATTTAAAAAATAGCATAAGAACAATACAAGCAATATAGAGTTACAGACAACGTGATAGGAAATTAATAATGGTTGTTGTATTATGTATTGATATCTTCAAAGTGGTTTCTCAGGAAAACATATAGAGACATGCAATATTGATCAAACAAGTAATCATTAACTGTTCCTTTCAATAAAGCAATAGAAGACAGTAGTACCACTGTTAGCTATCCTGTATCTACATACATACATAACTTCCCCTTCTTTCCCTTCTCGTTTCCCACACCCCAGTTGCCCCTTTTGAGCATTTTCGTTTCATTTCACAATGTCTATCATACCTCCTACTTTTTACTCACTCTTTCAGGTTCACACACTAGTGAGACAATACATTGCTTACACATGCAGGTCTGATTTATTTCACTTATGAGTATGGTCTTTAGTTGTGACCACATTTACCTATGAAAGCTTTGAGTTTATCTTTCTTTATAGCTGAGTAATACTCCATTATATAAAAGTACCACAATTTTTTTATCCAATCTTCAGCAGATGGATGTTTGGGTTGCTTTCACAATTTATCTATTACAAATTATGCTGCTATGAATATAGGTGCACGTATATCACTGTGATATGATGTTTTCAGATCTTCTGGGAAAATATCTAGAAGTGGAATAGCTGGGTTGAATAGGACCTCTAGACCTAGTTTACTGAGGAATCTCCAAACTGATTTCCACAGTGGTTTCACCAGTCTGCATTCCTACCAGCAGTGCAGCAGAGTTCCCATTTCTCCACAGCTTTGCCAGCATTTGTTATTGGTTGATTTATTAATGCTAATCATGCTTACTGGGGTGAGATGAAATGTCAACGTTGTTTTAATTTGCATTTCTTGAATGACTAATGATGTTGAACATTTTTTTCATGTATTTATTTGCCATTTGTATTTCTTTATCTGAGAAGTGTGTATTTATCTCAGATGCCCATTTTTGGATTGGGTCTTTGAATTTGGAGGGGCTGATGTTTTTTAATACTTTATATGTTCTAGATAGAAGATCTTTGTCTGAGAGACAGTCAGCTAAGTTTTTTCCCAAATTATGGGTTTTCTTTTTACTCTGCTGATGATTTCTTTAGCTGTGTAGAAACTTTTCAGTAGGATGAGATCCCAGTTGTTGATTTTTTGAAGTTATTTCACAGGCAGTTTGGTTTTTGTTCTTGAACTCTCTGCCTACTCCTATGTCTTCAAAGTTTTTACCTACTTTCTCTTCCAATAGATTTAGTGTTTCTGTTTTAATATTGAGATCTGTGATCCATTTGACTTGAGGTTGGTGTACGGTGATAGACTTGGGTCTATTTTCAGTCTTTGGCTGGTGGCAAATGAATGTTTCCAGCACCATTTATTAAAGAGGCTATTCTTCCAGGGAGTTTGTTTAGCCCCTTTATGAAAGATTAGGTGGCTGAGTGCGTTTGTAGTTGCGTCTATGTCTTCCAGCCTGTTTCACTGATCTTCTGGTCTGTTTTTTAGCCAGTACCATGTTGATTTTATTGTACTAGCTTTGCAGTATAATTTCAGGTCAGGGATTGTAATTCCACCCAACTTGTCTTTGCTGCCCAGGTTGCTTTTGCTATTCTGGGTATCTTCCAGTTCCAGATGAATTTGAGGAATGTTTTCTCTATATCCATGAGGTATGCTAATGGTAGTTTAATGGGAATTGCACTGAATCTGTGCAACAATTTTGGTAGTATGGCCATTTTCACAATGTTGGTTCTTCCTATCCATGAGCGAGGAATATCTTTCCATTTATTGAAATCCTCTTCAATCTCTTTTTTCAGAGTACTGTAGTTTTCATTGAATAGATCTTTTCCTTTTTTGTTAGATTGATTCCTAAATATTTCAATTTCTTGGATGCTATTGTGAAAGGTATGTTTTCCTTAATTTCTCTCTCAGTCTGTTTGTTGTTCATGTATAGAAATGCTATTGATTTTGGGGTGTTGATTTTGTACCCAGCTACACTGCTAAGTTTGTCAATTAATTCAAGGAGTCTTCTTAGGAGTTTTGGGCATCTTCAATGTAGAGTGTCATGCCATCTGAAAATAGTGATAGTTTTTCTTCCTTTTCTATCCTTATTCCTTTTATTTCTCTCTCTTGTCTAATTGCTCTGGCTAATTCTTCCAGAGCTATGTTGAACAGAAGTGATGACAGCAGACATCCTTGTCTTGTTCCTGATTTAAAGTAAAAGCTTTTAGTTTTTGTCCATTTAGTATTATGTTGGATAATATTAACATTTAAAGTACTTATCAGATCAGAAAAATAAAAATTTGAAAGAAGCTCTTTCTGCCTTCTTTTTGTTTTTTGGTGTGTGCTTCATTTGGACTTAAGGTTGAGGACTCTGACAACAAAAATAAAGAATTGTATTTTAATTTCGGCATAGTCTCGATACTGTGCTACCTACACACCACCCTGCTTGACTAGGTTAATTTACCAAGGAGGAACTTCAGAGCAATTTCAGACTTTTCAGGGACTGGATACCATTTCTCTCCAATGTGGTATTTAATTAGCCCATGGTAAGGGCACGCAGGATGATGAAAAAGTGCTGAACTTCGTTAAAGTATGGTGTGCATATATTGATTTTTAAGAGGAATTTAAAAATACATGTGCATGCAATTCTATAATTGCCTAAGTGGATATCACTGACGTCTCCCAGATTAAAAAGATGGGAATTTGCTGATCTGAACATGTTTTGAAGGACTTTACCAGGGCTGCACTGTTTCCAGGCTTTCACAGACTGTAACACAAACATACTGCTGATGAGAGATGGTACTGGGCAGATGGCTGCTGTCCTGGTTCCTGTGACCCTCCAGATGGGACACCATGGCTTCTTGGAGACTTGCAATCCTCAGGTCACGATGTATTGTCAATGTGCTTTTCTGGCTTGGGGTGTGAGTATATAAACTCTAATCACAGCTAATACTCTAATCCCAGGTACTGATCTCCACTCCCTCAGCTGCCAAATCCACTGCAGCAATTGGCCAAACATCAAGGCAGGGAGTTTTAAGGAAAAATAAAATGCTGAGAGGTACAAGATACTGTCCGTCTCTGGCTTAAATGGTTTCTGGTGGATTTGGGGAATAACATCAAAATCCCTGGATGAATTTCACCTCCTACACCACCTGACTCTCCCTGGCTGCTGTTGCTCCACTTGTCTTGAAACGACAATCCTCGGCCACCCTGGCCTGTCCCTATCATCGCCCTTTACCCACGTAACTTGGCCTCGCCTACTGCCTTCCTATACCTCTCTCCTCCATCCTCCAGATTATTTGTGACTGTTTGCTTTGCTGGAAGCCCACTCTCAGCACTCAGACTCAGGAGCTGGTTCCTCCCATGATCCAAAGGGACCGAACTTCTCCACAAGAACATATTCCACAGTTGCAGATGGACTCTTGTGCATGTCATTTTTTAAACTGCTCGTTCTTGGCTTCAAGCTCCATATTACTAGTACTGTGCATCTGGCATGTAGAGTCAATAAATATTCACTAACTGAATGAATGAATGAATGAAGTAGAGATGAAACAGGAACCAGAAACTCCACCCTGGTACTTTATCTGTATGAGTCCATTTTACCGATATTGCTGGGTGCCCCCATTAATTATACCATCATATCAGGTGTATGTCCTTATTAGGAGACAGAAGATGACCACGAAGTAGTAGTGGACAGAAGGAGAGAAGGAAAGGAGGAAAGGCAGTGGTGCCATAGAAATAGAACTATATGAAGAACAACTTCCAAGGTAAGTCCATAACTTAAAAGCAGTACAAGAGAATTATCCTCATTAAAATCTTCCTTTGGAAGAAAAAATTGGTTATGCAACCTTTATGAAGTCTATGCCCCCAAAATGCAGCCCCCGACAGCATTTTATAAATAATGCTATTAAAAACTGGTTTTATAAAGACAAACAGAACACTAAAATTCCTGCTGGCAATACTCAAACTATTAATAATTTTGATTTCAAGTTAATACTTTTTGGGAGAAGAATAGAGGACTTTGGAAAGCATTTAAAATCATTGGAAACCAGTGTACTCCTACTGGTATTAACAAACCCTGTGATGTCACTGACTTTGAAGAATAGGAAGACCAGCTGTAAGGGGCACAGAAGGAAGACTAATGACTGGCTGTTCACATGCAGAACTCCAGCTCCTTGAGGAGGACTTCTCAGGCAGCGCCAGATTGTTGGCTGAATAATGAGCTCATTTTAATTCAAGATGTGGAAAAATGGTGCATTTCTCAAGGTGGTGCTCAAACAGCCACCATGTTTCAGTACAGAGAGCCTCACCAGAGAATCTCCTGCTGCCAGCACTTTCGGCCTGGTTGCAGATAAGTCTTGGTCAAGATTTTGTATTTTCAGAAGATGTGTTCAAGGTGTGTTTGGCTGGAGGATCTAATAAATAATGCATGTTAAAATTCTTTAAGCTAACAAAAAAAGTAAAAGATCTGTACAGTGAAAATTACAGTTCTCTGAAAAAAGAGATCAAGGAGGATTTTTGAAAATGGAAAGATATTTCTTGCTCATGGCTAGGAAGAACTAACATTGTGAAAAATGGCCATCCCCAAAATTCTTGCACAGAATCAATGCAATCCCAAGTGAAATACCATTCATATACCCCGCAGATCTAGAGAAAACATTCCTACAATTCATCTGGAACCAGAAGAGGCCTAGAGTAGCAAAAGCAATCCTGGGAAACAAAGACAAGGCAGGAGGCATCACAATCCCTGACTTGAAATTATACTACAAAGCTCCTGTGATAAAATCAACATGGTACTGGCAAAAACACAGACCTGAAGATCAATGGAACAGATTAGAAGATGCAGATACAACTATGAATACATTCAGCCACCTTGTCTTTGACAAAGGGAGAAAACATGTTTACTAGAAGAAAGATAGCCTCTTTAATAAATGGTGCTAGAAAAACTGGCACTCCATATATTGAAGACTAAAACTAGACCCATGTCTATCACTATGCACCAAACTCAAGTCAAAATGGATTACAGATCTAAATATCGAAACAGAAACACTAAATCTACTGGAAGAGAAAGTAGGTAGAAATCTTGAAGACATAGGGATAGGTAGTGAGTTCATGAATAAAAACCACACCACACAGGAAATACTTCAAAGAATCAACAACTGAGATCTCGTCTTACTGAAAAGTTTTTGCACATCAAAAGAAATCACCAACAGAGTAAAAAGAAAACCCACGAGCTGGGAAAAAATTTAGCCAACTGCCCCTTAGACAAAGGAATTCTATCTAGAACATAAAGAATTTAAAAAATCAGATCCCCAAAATTTAGACCCAATCCAAAAATGGGCATCTGATATGAATACACATTTCTCAGATGAAGAAATACTAATGGGAAATAAGTACATGAAAAAATTTTCAATATAATTGGTCATTTGAGAAATGCAAATTAAAACAACACTGAGATTTCATCTCACCCCAGAAAGAATGGCTGTCATCAAGAAATCAACCAATAACAAATGCTGGAGAGGCTGTGGGGGAAAGGGAACATTTCTCCACTGCTGGTCAGAGTGTAGATTAGTGAAATCACTGTGGGAATCACTTTGGAGATTTCTCAGTAAACCTGGGTTAGAGGTCCCATTCAACCCAGCTATTCCCCTTCTGGGTATTTTCCCAGAAGAACTGAAAACATCATACCACAGTGATATATGTGCACCCATGTTTATAGCAGCACAATTTGTCATAACTAAATCTTGGAAACAACTCAAATGCCCATCAACTGAGGAATGGATAAAAAAGATATATTTTTATACAATGGAATATTACTCAGCTATAAAAAAGATAAACTCGAGGCTTTTATAGGTAAATGGATGCACCTAGAGACTATATTCATAAGTGAAATAAATTGGACCCACATGTGTAAACATGATAGTCTTCCTGGTATAGGAAACTGAAAGAGTAAGTAAAACCCAAAATGTACAATAGATAATCTGAAAGGGAAAAAAGTTTCTGAAAGGAAGGAACAACTGTGATGAGAGAAAGAAGCAAAAGAAAGAAAAAAGGAAGGCTATATATCTGTGTGTGCGTGTGTGTGTGTGTGTGTATAGAAAGATAGCTGAGTAACTGTACTGCTGATGTCTGGTGATTTATTGAAAGGAACAGTTAATGCTTAAATTTTTTATATTTTGACCAATTTTGCATGCTCATATCTGGTAATCTGAACAACTGATTTGAAGACAACAATATGCAATAGAACCATTGGAGAATTCCTACCGTCTTGTCTGTGTATTATCTCTAACGTTTTATTTAATTATTTTTAAATTCTTTTTAATTGTGTGAACAAACTTCCATTTTTGCATCTGGTAATCTAAGCAACTTCATTGAAGATAACAATATGTAATATAACAACCACTATTAATTCCTATCATTTGGTTTTGAAATCCTGTATAATTTTTAATGTTCTTGCCTTGTTTGGTCCATGTATATGATGATGTTGGTATTTTATTATTGTTTTTTTTAACTATTCTTTTTAAAATAAAAAATAAATAAACAAAATAAATTCCTTAATTATTCTCCACATGTTTTACTTGTACTTGTTATTCAAGAGAATACGTTTGTTCACTGTTTCTTTCTTTTATTTTTATTTTTTATTTTTTATTTTAAAAGTAAAAGAACAAAGACAATAACAAACATACACACAGTAGCACAAGAACAGTACAAAAACCGAACTACAGATAAGGTGGCAGGGGATCAACAATGGTTGTTGTATTACACGTTGGTAGCTTCAAAGTGTATACTCAGGACAATACAAATAGATATACAAGATTGATCAAACAACTAATCACCGATTGTTTCCCACATCAATATGTCATGAGACAACAGTGCAACCATGTCAGCCATCCCGCACATACGTACATATGTACACAGCTATCCCCCTCTTCCTCCTCACCTTCCCTTCATCCCGATTGCTCTCTACCCTTGAGAAGTCTCTCTTCATACCTCCCGATCTATATTCTCACCTCCAGATTTCTACACTAATGATACTATACACTGTTTGCACATGCACATCTGGTTTACCTCACTTATGAGTGTGGTCTCTAATTGTGACCATTTGCCTATAAGAGCCCCTAGATTGTCTTTCTTTACAGCTGAATAATATTCCACTATGTAAAAATGCCACAGTTTTTTAATCCAGTCCTCTGTGGATGGACATTTGGGTTGTTTCCACGATTTAGCTATTACAAATTGTGCTGCTATAAACATGGGTGCACATATATCACAGTGATATGCTGTTTTCAGATCTTTGGGAAAAATACCCAGAAGGGGGATAGCTGGGTTGAGTGGGACCTCTAGACCTAATTTGCTGAGGAATCTCCAAACCGATCTCCACAGTGGTTTCACCAGTCTGCATTCCCACCAGCAGTGCAGCAGAGTTCCTATTTCTCCACAGCCTCGCCAGCATTTGTTATTGGACGATTTCTTGATGCTGGCTAATCTTACTGGGGTGAGATGAAATCTCAATGTTGTTTTTATTTGCATTTCTCAAATGACTAAAGATGTAGAACATTTTCTCATATATTTATTTGCCATTTGTATTTCTTTATCTGAGAAGTGTGTGTTCATCTCAGATGCCCATTTCTGGATTGGGTCTTTGAATTTGGACAGCTTCATGTTTTTTAATTCTTTGTATGTTCTAGATAGAAGGCCTTTGTCCGAGGGACAGCCAGTTAGGATTTTTTCCCAATCTGTGGGTTTTCTTTTTACTCTGCTGATGATTTCTTTAGATGTGCAAAAACTTTTAAGTAAGATGAGGTCCCAGTTATTGATTCTTTGAAGTGTTTCCCTTGCAGTTTGATCTTTGTTCATGAACTCTCTGCCTACTCCTATGTCTTCAAGATTTTTACCTACTTTCTCTTCCAATAGATTCAGTGTTTCTGTTTTAATATTGAGATCTGTGATCCATTTTGACTTGAGTTTGGTGCATGGTGATAGACTTGGGTCTATTTTCAGTCTTTGGCAAGTGGCAAGCCAATTTTTCCAGCACCATTTATTGAAGAGGCTATCTTTCTTCTAGTGAGCTTGTTTGGCCCCTTTGTCAAATATTAGGTGGCTAAGTGTTTTTGTGGTTGTGGCTGTATCTTCCACTCTGTTCCATTGATCCTCCGGTCTGTTTTTGAGCCAGTACCAGGTTGATTTTATTACAGTAGCTTTGTAGTATAATTTCAGGTCAGGGATTGTGATTCCACCTGACTTGACCTTGTGGCCCAGAATTGCTTTTGCTATTCTGGGTCTCTTCTCGTTCCAGATGAACTTGAGACACGTTTTCTCTAGATTTGTGAGGTACGTTGATGGTAGTTTAAAGGGAATTGCACTGAATCTTACAACAATTTTGGTAGTATGGCCATTTTCACAATATTGGCTCTTCCTAACCATGAGCAGGGAATATTTCTCCATTTATTGAAATCCTCTTCAGTCTCTTTTTTCAGAGTGCTGTACTTTTCATTGAATAAATCTTTTACCTCTTTTGTTAGATTGATTCCTAAATATTTCATTTTCTTGGATGCTATTGTAAAAGATATGGTTTCCTTAATTTCTCTCTCAGTCTGTTTGTTATTTGTGTATAGGAATGCTATTGATTTTCGGGTGTTGACTTTGTATCCAGCTACTCTGCTGAATTTGAATTCAAATTATCCCATGCATATTATCGGACCACAATGCAATAAAATTGGAAATTAACGACAAAGAGAACTCCAAAAACCACATAAACACGTGGAAATTAGACAACAACCTACTGAATAACCAATGGGTCACACAAGAAGTTAAAGAAGAAATTAAAAATCACCTACAAATAAATGAAAACGCAAGTACAACCTATCAGAATCTGTGGGATGCAATGAAAGCAGTCCTCAGAGGGAAATTTATAGCAATGAAATCATATACAAAGAAAATAGAGAGCAAATAAATAACCTAATGATATACCTCAAACTCTTAGAAAAAGAGCAACAAGCCAAGCCAAGAGCCCAAAGAAGGGAGAAGATTATAAAACTCAGGGAAGAAATTAATGCAATTGAGATGAAGAAAACTCTACAAAAAATTAGTGAATCAAAGAGTTGGTTCTTTGAAAGAGTAAATAAAATTGATAAACCCCTAGCCAACCTTATCAAAAAAAGAAGGGAAAGATCTCAAATTCATGCAATAAGGAATGAAAAAGAGGAAGTCACTACAGATCGAAAAGAAATACAAAAGATCATTAATACCTACTTTGAAAATCTGTATTCCCATAGGATAGAAACTACAGAAGAAATGGACACATTCCTAGAAAGGTACAAATTGCCAAAATTGAATCAGGAAGACGTAAAAATCCTGAATAACCCAATATCAATTAATGAGATTGAAAACGTCATTAAAAACTTACCAACAAAAAAAAGCCCAGGCCCTGATGGATTCACAGCAGAATTTTATAAAACATTTAGAGAAGATCTAATGCCAACGCTCCTCAAACTCCTCAATGAAATCGAAAAGGAAGCAACTCTCCCCAACACATTTCTGGAGGCAAGTATTATACTGATACCAAAACCAGAGAGAGACCCAACCAAGAAAGAGAGCTACAGGCCAATCTCGCTAATGAACATACATGCAAAGATACTCAACAATATACTGGCAAATAGATTACAGCGAATCATAAGGAAAATTATACACCACGACCAGGTAGGATTCATTCCAGGAATTCAGGGATGGTTCACTATTTGCAAATCAATTAATGTAATACACTATATTAATACAGTCAAAGACAAAAACCACATGATCATCTCAATAGATGCAGAGAAGGCTTTCGATAAAGTCCAACATACATTCATGTTAAAAACCTTAGAAAAAATAGGAATAGATGGCCTCTACCTCAATCTGATCAAAGCCATCTACAACAAACCAACAGCCAACATT
>PVLD010031016.1:0-16163 GCA_004027595.1 Dinomys branickii
CTATTATTCATTACACTGCTGTAAACATATGTACATGGGATGATGTGCCACTTCAGGGAAGATACATGGAAGGGGAATAGCTAGACCACATGGAATTTCCACTCAGTGTTTTGAGGAACTGCACATTGATTTCCATTGTGGTTGTGTCAATTTATAGTCCTATCCACAGTGGAGAAGTGTTTGTTTTTCCACACAGTCTTGCCATAATGTGTCATTAATTGCCATCTTGATGGTAGCCATTGCTTCTGGAGGGAGATGAATTCAGGGTATTATTTTCATTTGCATTTCTTGAGTGGCCAGTGATGTTGAACACTTTTCGCATGTATTTATTGTCCATTTGTATTTCTTCATCTGAGAAGTGTGTCTTCATTTCAGATTCCCACTTTTAAATCAGGTCTTAAATTGGGGGATAATGTTTTTGTTCTTCAAATACTCTAGATATTAATTTTTTGTTAGTGGAAGAGCTAGAATTTTCTTTTCCAATTTGCACTTTATATCCTCACTCAATTAATGATTTCGTTTACTGTGCAGAAGGTACAGTTGATGGCTCTTGGTATTATTTCTCTGTAACTGTGGTTTTGTTTAAAAACTTTTTGCCTGTATTTATGTCTTCAAGAGTTTTGTCTATTTTGTCTTCTAACTTGTTTCTGTCCAATTATTTAGATCTTTGATTCATTTTGCTTTTGATTTTGTGCATGATGAGAGATATGGGTATTGGCATCAACCTTTGAAATGTAGATAGCCAGTTTTCCCAGCAACATTTCTTAAAAAGGCAATCTTACCTCTGAAAAGTGACTTCAGCCTTTGTCAAAAGTAACAAACATAGCTGTGTCTGGAGTTAGTTCTATGTTTTCAACTCTATTCCATTAATCCACAAGTTCTTTTTTTCAGTACCGTGTTGTTTTTATCACTATAGCTTTGTAGTAAAACTTGATGCCTGGAATTGTGATGCATTGTCTGGCCTTGTTGCCTAGAATTACTTTGGCTATTCTAGGTTTCTTCTGCTTCCATGTGAATTTCAGGGTTATTTTGTCAGTTCTGTAAGGCATACTATTGGTATTTTTATTGGGATTGAGTTAAATCTATATAAAAGTTTTGCAAGTATAGCCATTTTGACTATATTAATTCTGCATATCCAGGAACAGAAGATATCTTTCCATTTACTCATGTCTTTTTGACTCTCCCTTTTCAGAGTACTATATAGTCATTTACTATAGAGGGCTTTCACTTCCTTCTTTGGGTTTATTCCTAAGCATTTCATTTTTCTTGATGCTATTGTGAAGACTGTTGGTTTTCTAATTTCCTTCTCAGTGCATTTGTTATTGGTGAACATGAGTGCTATTGTTTTTTGAGTGTTGAGTTTGTATTCTGCTACACTGATACATTTTGATATAATTCTAAGGGTCTGTTGGGACCTTTACATATAGGATCATGTCACTAGCAAATAATTTAACTTCTTTCCTTATGCATATATTTTGTATCTTTGTCTGATCTTATTGTTCTAACTAATGTTTCAAAATCTATTTTAAACAGAAGTGGAGCAGGGTGTGGTAGTGCATACCTGTAATCCCAGCACTCTGAAGGCTGAGGCAGGAGGATCGTTGCAAGTTCAAGACCAGTCTGGGGTACAAACTGAGCTCAAGGCCAGGCTGAACTGCATAGCAAGAACCTGTCAAAAAGAAAACAAAACAAAAACAAAAAAACAGAAGTGCATCTTGTTCCTGAGGTTAGAGGAAAATCTTTCAGCTTTTCTCCATTTAGAATGTTTCTGGATTCTGGTTTGTCATAGATTGCTCTTATCCAGTTGAGATAAGAATCTTTTATTCCTATTTTCTTTATGTCTTCTTGGTTCACTTTTGTTAGTGTGTGTGTGTGTGTGTGTGTGTGTGTGTGTATGTAAGTTTATCTATTTGTTCTGAATATTGCATTTTTAGAGTATAGATTCTCACAAAAGTTAGTGATAATCTTCTGCATTTCATCAGAATCCACTGTGATTTCTCTTATTTCATTTCTAATTGCATGGATTTGGGTCTTTTCTTTCCTTACTTTGGTAAGATTGGCTAATGGCTTGTCTACTTTGCTTAATCTTTCAAAGAACCAACTCTTCAATTCATTGACTCTATATTTTATTTTTTAGTCTCAATTTCATTAATCTGTGCCCTGGTCATCATAATTCCCTTCCTTGTATTAGCTCTGGCTTTGAATTTTGTTTTTGTTTTTTTTTTTCAGAAATACAAGGTTCATCATTAGGTTATTTATTTGAGCTCATTCTGTTTTCCTCGTGTGGAAGTTCACTTCTATGAACTTCTCTGTCAGGATTGCTTTCACTGCATTCCCTAGGTTACAGTACGTTGTACTGGCATTATGATTTGATTATAGAAACTGTCTGATTTGTTGTTTAATTTCATTTGTGACTCATTGATTATTCAAATGTGTACTGTTTAATTTCCACGTGTTTGGATAACTTATGTGGTTTCTTTTGCCATTAATTTCTAGTTTCATTGCACTGTGATCTGATAATATGTTTGGGCTAATTTTGATTTTTTTGCATTTATTTAAGTGTGCTCTCTTGATTACTATAGGGTCTATTTTGGAGATGGTCCATGTTGAGGTAAAAAGAATGTATTCTGTTGTTGAGTGGAACACTCCGTAGATAATTATTAAATGCATTTGATTGAAGGTTGGGTTTCACGATATCTCTTTATTGGTTTCTTTGTCTAGATGATCTGCACATTTGCGAGAGTGAGGTTTTATGGTCCTCCATTAATATCATATTGGCATTGATCTGAGTTTTCATGTCCACTAATGTTTCTTTTATAAAGTTGGATGTGCCAATATTTGGTCAATATATGTTTATAGTTGTTAAGTCTCCTGTTGAATTTTTCCCTTAACTAATATGCAGTGACTTTCTTTGTCTCTTCTGATCAGTGACAACTTGAAATTCACTTTGACATTAGGATAGCGACTCCTACTTTTTTCTGGGTTCTCACTACATATAATATTGTTTTCTACCCTTTGATTCCTGTATCTTTTTAAATTAAATGTGTTTCTGCATATTGTTGGGTTGTCTTTCCTTTCACTCACACTGTAAGTTATTACTGAGAAGCACTGGCTCATTCCTGTCATTGCGTTATTTTCCTGTGGCTCATTTTTTTTTTTTAATTTTTCCCTTCTTTTTGACTTGCTAACATTATTGGCTCCATTGTCCCTTTCTAGAACATTCTTGAGAATTTTTTGTAATGCTAGCTTGGTGATCATGAATTTTTGAGGCATTCCTTGTCAAGAAAATACCTCATTTCTCCATCTGTTTTAAACAAACATTTTAGAGGATTCATAAGTCAGAGTTGGAAATTATCTTTTAGGTCTTCAAACACTTTGCTCTAATTGTCCCTGGCCTATAAATTTGTGTGGAGAAGTCTGTGTGATTCTAATGGTTTATATTTTTATATAATTCATTGCCTATCTCTGATGATTTTAAGATTTTTATACCCATGACAGACTTCTAGGATTTTGAGCATAATATGGATTGGAGAGGCCCTTCTTCAGTCATAGCTGTTAGCTGTTCTGTGTGCATCACTTGTCTGTGTGTTTATTTCTTTATATTTGGGGAGTTTTCTGCCCTTTGTTAACCAGTTTTATATGCCATTTGTGATGCCCTCTGCTTTTTTCACTTATTCCAAGTATTATTAGATTAGTCTTCTCTGCATCATCTATTAGTTGTGGGTCAAATTTTCATTTTCTCTTGCTGTATTTAAGATGCCTTTTATTGGGTCTTTAGAGGCAACGTTGTCATCTAGTTCTGAAATTCTGTCTTCACATTGGTCAATCCTGCTGTCCATATTTTTAATATGATTTTAATGTGATATAATTTCCTGATTTCCTTTGGCCTGATAATCTTTTTTGTTTATATTTAGAAGAACTTTGCTGGTATAGATCTATGTAAATATATTTCCTTTGTTTTTAGTATTTAAAAGTTTATGTCACATGTTTAAAAATATATTTTGGTTTTTGTTTTCTGTTTATGTTTTATTCTTTTTTTGTTATTTTATTCTTTAAAATAAAAAAATTAAACCAAATTTTAAAATATATTTCACTAGATTTTAAATTACATAGTAAAATGTATTACCAGTGGCCATAGTAATATTTTAGCTTCATAAATAAATATTTTCATCCTCTCCGTTGGTCTTTGTACTTTCTACTGACAAGTTGGTGTTCATGCAAATAACTGTTCATTTCCCATAATATGTTATTTCCTTTGACTGATTTTAGATTTTATCATGTTTTTTGACTTTGAAGTATAAAATGCCCCCAGAAATTGTCTTGCAAGCCATTTGCTAAGTCATTAAATCCAATGTACTGTTCATTTAACAAAACAGTGTCAGTCTTTATCTTCTGATAAGATCTTCAGCTCCATTTCCTTTCTACTCTCTTAGGACTCAATTTCCTAGTTCAAACTGTGGACGTTGTCTCAAGGGTCCTCTAGTCTTTGTTCAATTTTTGAAATCTTTTTTCTTTCTCTTGTCTTTTGATTTAATGCAATATATTAACTTTCATGGGCCCTTTTCTTTGTGATCTCCATTCTACCATTTAGCTCACCTAGTGATTTCATTTCAGGTATCTCTTTATTTCAGTTGTAACATTTTAGTTAATTTCTTTTTTATATTATCCACGTCTTTGCTGAGGTTCTCTTTTCATTGAGTGTTGGTGTGATTTTAATTTGTTTTGCCGAACATCTCTGTATGAGCTTCTTTTTTAGCCTCATATAATTTAAACGTCTGAGCTATACGTATCCATATCTACATATCCTTTACCTGGAGATTGGGCCAGCTTTTACTCTTTGTGTACTGAGTAATTTTGGATTGAGTCCTGGGCATAATTAGTACTATGCTATACAGAATATTTATCCTGAGCCATGTGTGCTGCTGCACACCTGAAATCCCAGCACTTTGGGAGGCTGAGGCAGGAGTATCTTTGCAAGTTTGAGACCAAGCTGGGATACAAAGTGAGTTCAAGGCCAGCCTGAACTGCATAGTGAGACCCTGTCTGCAAAAGACAAAAGCAAAACAAAACAAATAAAAGGAACTATTATTTTAAAAAGAAAGAATGTTTATTCTGGTTCATTTGTCTTTCCTCAAGAATTGATGATGCTTTTGCTTTTAACAGGAAATGTGTTTTTTTAAGTTGGAATTTCAGGCTGCTGTACCCCCATTCACTCAGTTTGTGTGCCAAATTAATGATTCCTCCTGCCTGGATCTTTCTTCTCTGCCTCTTACTCCTTGACAGCGCTTCTTCGTCTAGAGCTTCTTCACCTGGTTCTTCTGACTAGAAATTATTCTTAACTTATCTCTCCTACAACTGAAGCTACACTAAGGGAAAATTGCCAATCAAAGGGGATTTCCCACTCTTTTAGTCCAAATTTTGACTCTTTTTGAAAGTTCTGGCTGTGTTCACCCTCCAAAGCTGTCAGTTTTGTGTTTTACCCAGCATTTATTACTGTTATGTGTGAAAATTTGTTTTTTAAAAGTTACCATTCAATCACAAACACACAAACTTCATGTTCAATAATTTTTGAGTAAGGAAATAATGTAATCAATTTCTTGCAAATGAAAGATAAAGATTTCAATAAATTTCATCCAATGCATTGAAGTACATTTTGAAAAAAATTAGTTGTTATAAGTATTATTCTTTCTTATATTTTAAAATTTCATATTTAAAACATCAAATATACATTCAATCAGTCCATGTTTCATTTCTATAGATGTATTGAAAAACACAGATTTAAGTTTTTCAGGTAATTTATTCTTGCACATCTTTGGGGAAAATATTTCTACTTGATTGCTTTCTAACTAGGGTTCATTCACATTTAATTATCTTAAGAATAGGACACTTGTGGCATTAATACACAAAGCTGAATTTATAATTTGTAAGAGATGCCAACTTTAAAGTTGACATGTCTTTTACATCAATGAGATTGCAGTTGCAGAGAAAGTGTAAGTGGCAAATTATGCAAAATGAAATTTTAATTATGAAGGAAAACCAGTTCAATATTTCTGTTTCATTAATAATCTATAAGCTGATGCTATATAATTTAAATTTACACAAAAGCATAAGTGCTGTTTGAAATTTGTTGCCTTTATAGGAAGAAATCAAGTTTCTTTCCCCACCTTTTGTATAAAATCAGGCATCACAGTAACTTGGTTTTGAACTGGTTCATTTTAAATTAATGCCTGGAGAATAAAGAAACAATACTTACTTCAACTATTCTCTTTATAGTCACTCACATATTTATCTTCTTAAGTAAAATCCTTTATAGGTCCTTGTAAGTCTAGAATTTTAAATTTTGTCACAGTTACCTACTTAAAAGGGAACAGTCATCAGAATATTTGAACTTTGACTCATACCACACATGCTCTCCTTTCCGGAGAACTTCTTCTGGTGGTGACTAGAATAGAAAACGCTTTTTCAAGTTAAGTGGTTTCTAACCTGGAGTAGTGGATCTCACGCTGTCAGTTACATGGACATCAAATGTTACTAATACATCATGAGATTGCAGATTTCTAGAAGTGGTGGTGGTAAGGGATTGTTTTCTTCAGCATACCTATCGGTCTTACAACGGCAGCAACGTAAGTCCCAACTACCCTAGTATAAACAGATGATTAAACCACTATGTCTTCCATTCTCTTCATCTGTAATGCAGATATGTTGCAGAATTGAAGAAACCAAAGAGACTGCAGTTGAATTGGGAAGGTTTATTAGTTGTACACCTGGCTCAGCAGACTCGTGTCCAAAATGGCTGAGCAGCGAGCAGAGGAAGAACCTTGTGTTTTATACATTTTTGCCAAGGGGGTTGGTCTTCTGGTGGAACCTATGAGAAGGTAGAAGAAAGATAGCTTGTCAAGCTGTGACAGTTTTACAGCATTTCTTGGTGGCCCTGCTCAGGCATAACAGGAAGTTATAGGAACAGGAGATTATAAAACTTTACTTGCAGGGACAAAAGTTACTGCTTTTATCTGTATTAGAATAAAGGACCACAGATATAGAGAGGGGGGAATTTGGGAAACTAAACTTTCTGTTTTAAAGTCCTGCTTCAGATAAATATTTTAGATATGCTAATATTAAAATTGAACATAATGCTAAAAAAATTTAGCATTTGACAAAAATTCGACTATATTAAGTAGGAACTTACAGAAGAAAAAGAAAGATTTGCTATGTGAGTTAATGGACATCAGATGGGAACATCAGATAGGTCTAATTTTTAACTAGCAATAAAACACTAATTAGATAGCTTTAGATAACTCTTTTGAACTCTGCTTTCTTTCATCAATAACAAAGTTATTTTTTTCTTCTTTCTTTCCTTCTTGACAAAAATGATCTCTATTTGTCCTTTTTCCTTCAAAAATGACATTTTCATAAATAATATCCTGATGGTCATTCAACAGTTTCTCAGTAAAGCCTGCTAGTGAGTTAGTGGATTCTTATCTTTCCCTGTATATGTTTTGTGAGCTCAGTGAACCCATTAGACATGATCTCTGTTTGAACAACCTGGCTACTTTTATTTTCAATGAGAAAATTATATACAGAAATGTATGTTTCCAAAGCACATTGCATTTAGCATAATCTTTGGAAAATCCTAATATCAAATTTATATCACATGAAATAGTCTATTTCTATCTCATTATTTTCTATTTATCTTTGTATCTGTATCTAATAGGTGACTATCTCATTAATGTACAAAAGTATCTTTTAAAAAATACTTTCTTTAGTATTTCTAATTTATCTTTTCTTTTTTTTTTTTTTTTTTTTTTTTGAGGAACTGGGTATCGAACTCAGGACCTTGTGCTTGCCAGGCAGGCGCTTATGCCACTGAGCTATATCCTCAGCCCCAAATTTATCATTCATACCATATAAATTTTGCCCTTATTTTGTCTTATTTTTTATGTAAAGTGGTTGATCTATTGATATGGAGATTTTAAGAAGGTAAAAGATCATCTTCCCAGGCACAAGCTTTACATGGAAGAAAAGAATGTATTTGTCAGAAAGGTGACGGTTCTGCCAGGGGCCACTCAGAGCACAGTCTGGAGATACAGGGGATAGTGGCTTTGAGGAACTCAGAGCTTCATAAATGGCTCTAATCAGGTTTCCAGGAGATCCATGAAACAACAGCAACAACAAAAAGCCATTAGCTGTTTTAAATTACATTCCTACAATACATATAAAACCTAGGTGCTCCTAAAACAACTTCTAAGGATCATAATTGTTATTTAAATAACAAGTAAATAATGTAAGAGAACTGAATAGGAGTTAAAGTTCTTTATATGCATTGACATTTTATCCTGAGAAAGCTAGAGCATTTGTCATTTTGCCCTGGGTCATATCTCCTTCTATCCTTGTGAACATGCTGTGTATTATCCATATAAAAATAATCAAACCTATATGTTAATTTGCTATCTCAAAATTCAGTACATCTTTTTGGAGAAAAACAAATATCAATGTTTTTGCCAAAATTCCATGGTTAAGACGTGGTTCGTCTTATATTTTCTTAAATTGGAGACAAGAGTACCTGACTGTCTCCAAATTATGACCTAGAATAGACATACAAAAAAGGTCTTTAATTTTAACTCTGACAGCAGTGGTAACCCGGTAAAGAGCACAGATCTGTTTTCTTCCACTTCTCTGTTCTCCCCAGTGCCTGCAGGGGCAGGTAAGATAGGCTGTGGGCTCATGATTCTACAAACACTTGAGCATAACAAAGCTTAAGTGGAAGAACTTGCCTTCCCTTTGGCTGTTTTCTTTGGATTTCCTCACACATATGACCATGTAAACCTAATCAAAGAAGAGAGGAAAACTGTCAGCCTTGCTTTGTGCAAAGCTGGCATATTTTTAAAGCAGAACTTACTGAAAAATATATCTTAACCTTGTCATAGCAGTGACATTTCTTCATCAGAATATGGATCTATGTACAAATTTGACCCTCTGCCAAGACATGGTATAAACACAAAATCTGTGTATTCTGTAAGATAAAATATTTATAAGTTGGCTTTTACCAGAAAGAATCTATTAAGTATGTGCTCAATCCAGAGCAACTTTTTCAAAACTCACACTGAGGTAGACCTGTGTTAACTTTGTAAGGAAGACATAAATGTCAACTGCATGCTGAATAAACATGCATTATACAGACTTACCATATAAAGGTAGAGAGGTACATGTACCCCAGGGGAATAGAGAAAACACCAGAAGCTAGTATTTGACTAAACATCTCTTTTAACTATTATATTTGAAGAAAATAGCCTTTGAGACAGTACAGTTTTTCAGCATGTGCAGATTTCCTTGCCAGCAGATGGGTAATCTATGACTTGACTGCTCATTTCCTTAAATTGGGTGATCTCAGCCGATTCTCAAAGTCACCCTCCTGAGACTTAGCACCAGAATCCATCTGCAGACCTGATCTGTTCTCCAGTCTCCATGTGTTACTTCATGGTCATCATTCTAAAAGCAGTGTCTCAAGCCAGGCATGGCAGCACACGCCTGCGCCTGTAATCCCAGCACTTGGGAGGCTGAGGCAGGAGGATTATTGTGTGTTCGAGGTCAGCCTGGGCTACAAAGTGACCTCAAGGCCAGCCTGAACTGCATAGCGAGACCCTGTCTCATAAGACAACAAATGAATAAATAAATAAGTAAATGTAATGTCGCTTAGATTTTGTTAATTAAGACACTATCCAAACTAGGATTTAAAATCAAGCTGCCTCACTGCAATTCTCATACCTGTCATTTCTCCTAAGGCTTCAGAGGAATTCTCTCAGCGTACTCATTTTACCAGCTTGATAAAAAAAAAACTACACTCTCTCCCATCCTGACTGGGATGGTCACAGCAGTTCCGCTTTTTCAGTTCAGCTAATACGATTCACAGCCCTTGCCCCTTTCCTTTAATGAATTCTCTTGCTTTCTTTGCCTTCAGTATCATCTCATAGATCCAAGACTTTTTCTTTTCGAGACCGTACACCCGAAAAGGGCTTTTAGCCATGGTATTCCTACAATTTGCCGATGTCAACACTATGACCATTAGTCTTTCCTCAGGACACTCGTATTTGAAAATATTAAGTAACAACCTATTTCCCACCATGTGATAATAACTCCTATTTAAGGCAGTCAAATGTCATTAAAATCTAAGTCTCCAATTTCAACCTTTATAGGTACTACAAAATATTCAAGAAACATTACTCATGTTCATTATTATTTTTATTTGTGTTTCATTCTAGTTTTTGAAATGATTGCTGTAATTTAGTAAGGAACTGCATGGCTCACCACTAAGTTTTATAACCCATAGTCTAGAGCAGAGTTTGATAGAGTTTTGCTTGGTCCTACAGTGCAATATGAAAAAGGGAATGGATGAGAATAAAAGCTGAGAGAAAAGTAACCACCAGTATTCCCTGCTGTTCAGGACTAGGTCATGGGTACTCCTTAAAAATACAGGAGTGTAGGGGTTGTGTTTTTAGACAAACAAATAATTAATATGCAATTATTTAGTGTATTCCTCACATAAGTCTCAAAACCTGTACCATTAGTTCTAGTAAGAAACATACCAGTTACATTGATTCCCCAATTTTGAAGAGGAGAAGACTGTTAGAATTCTTGTACCATCATTTTTCTAAGATGATACGATTTCTGAATGGGAAGGTCAAATTTCTAAACTCTTCTGTCTCCCTCTGCAGTTTCCGTTTATGTTTTTCATTATCTTTTTTGACAAATATTTTCACGATTCTGCATGATGTGAAGCTCTTCTCGTAGTGTGGCTGCCCATGCTATACACAAGAAAATAAATTTTCCTCCACAGTGGGAGGAGAGCTGGAGTCCAAAATAATGACGCGAAAGTAGAAGGGAGACTCTCGGGGCTCTGCAGTGCTCCAGCCAGCACACGTGCGAGTCATGCTTGGTCAGGAGGTCCAGTCAGGGAAATCACCGGCCTGGAGGTCGAGCTGGGGACACTGTCACACTGAGTGAAGTCACAGGGCCTGACTTTGTGAAGCCACTTCAGTTAAAATTGGCCTTTCTTGGATTGCGTTTCCAGGCGCTATTCTCCGAAGAGTGGAAACACATTTTGGGTTGTAAGCCTTTGAGTTCCAATGATTAAAGCAAAGGAAACTGGTGCTGGAAGAAGCTAGGGGGAGAAAACTTGACAGAAGCGCGGTAACTGAGTGAAGAAATGTTACTTTAATTTCCGTATATACTGACTGGTGACCACATTTATCTAAAGAGTGCTGAATTGGCTAGAAAGCAAAAAAGTCTACATGTTAGTGCTGGTCTTTCTGTAGCTCAGGAATTGGGAAACTATTTAGAGTTGCTGCATTTGCTCTTCCTCTTGTTTGACATATATTACCTTTAAGCGAACTCTGCCCATTAACTTTGCTAGCACTGAAGGGCTTGTTTTATAAATTATTCATGTGTACTTTCACATCTGGATTTTGCTATATCCTTAAATTTCATGATTCATTTTTTATATTGTTAGGGATGTCTTATGATTTCTTTGGTATATCTTGAAACCCATTTGTGCAAAGCAAAACATAGGCTTGATAATCATTAGACCAGCTTGTGCAAATATGCAACTTACTTTTCCACTAAAGAATTGTCAACAGCTGCCTGAATTTCTTTCATGTGCCCGGTTTGCTTTCCTGAAAGATTTTTTTAACAGCTTGAGTTAATACTGGATGTAATCAGACTTCCTGGAAAAGGGCTGTTTTTTGTTTTGTTTTGAATAAAATGCATCTGTCTGGTGTAGTATGAGCTTCTGAAAAGAAATAAAGCGTAAGTGGAAGACTTGGCATTTGAGCTTAATTTCACCTTTTCTCAGGGAATAAATTGCATATGCGAGTGGAAAGTAGGAAGACAAAAAGCGAACCAATATGAGCCATGGTTTTTTTTAACCTGTGATAGTTTGGTTCTATGTAAAGGCCCATCTGTTAAGGTTGATGTTGCTGGAAGATGGTGGAAATTCTGGGACATCGTGGGTGTCCCTAGGTACTTGGAACTGTGCCCTAAAGAAGGGTTTGTAAGGCCCGGATCTCTTCGTCTTACTTTTTTGCTTCATGGCATGAAGTAAGCAAGTCTGTTCCTCTTGTCCACTGTTCTTGCCGTCAACTATAGCAACAGGCATCAGAAAGAGGTTTATTGTTGGACCAGAATCTCTAAATCTGCAGTCCACAATAAACCTCTGTCTTTATAAGCTATTTTTTGTAGTATTTTATTGTTACGATGGAAAGCTGACTAGCATGTTAGCTTATGTCAAATCATGACATATTTCAGGCAAGAATAATCCCACTGTCTTATAAAAGGAAGTAAAGTAGCCTCAAGAATTTTAAGAAGGGAAACTTTTCCTGTGCATTTTGAACAATTACCAATCGTGTATGATGAGATGGGATCATTTCCTTCTTTCTGTCCTTTCCTGGTATCGGAAATTGAACTCAGGACCCTGTGCTTGCTAAGCAGGCACTGTGCCACTGAGCTATCTCCCCGGCCTGTGATTATATTCTTTATCACTTCCTCAACAGTATTTCAAATGGAGAGTATTATATAGCATGGTCAGGTCTGGCAGTTAAACTCTGACAAGCCTGTGGTCAAAATTCACAGAGAGACTTAAACATATATGTCATGATTCCAAAGTTTAGTGCCTCTCCATTTTAGATATCATTAGATCTCATATTCATGATTTGAAGTGATTTGTTGGTAAAATGAAAGCCTTTGGCAAAAAGTTACATTTACATAGAAATTAGTAAAAATGTACTGATTACTAGTAGGAAAGTTTATTAAACATTTTAATCATGAAATCATTCCTATTGCTGTTATCTCACAAAATCAGAATTTTATTGTCTAAAAAATGGACTTTCAATAAAGTTTATTTTAAAATACAAATAATAGAGCCGAGGATATAGCTTAGCAGCACAGGGCCTGCCTGGCAAGCACAAGGTCCTGAGTTTGATCCTCATTACCAAATAAATACATAAATAATGACTTTTTTAAAAATACAGATAATAATTACAGCTCCAATTTAATTCTTGAAAGTAAACCATGCTTTAATATCTTACAGGCGAAACGTGCATTAGACTAATTATCAATATGTGCTATTAACTTTATTTTTGACCAGGCATTTTGAAATTACAAAGAAAATAATATTATTGAAAGAACTTTGTATTAACATTTCAACCCATTATTTTATTTAAAGGAATAGATTAACATATACATAGAAAATAAAACCAATGGAAATAGTACACTTAAAAATATAAGCAGACCAAATGGTTTATCTTTCTTGTCTTTTTCACCCCGTGTAGCTTCTCACTGAGCTCTGAGTCATTTCTTTTGGATTGTTTTCTTCACTTTCTTCTCAAGAGCTCGATTGTTGAATTTAGCAGCGGATCATAGCTCCTTACAAACACTTGGCTGAAGGACTCTCAAACTCTCTAACAGACTAGGTTCAAACAAGCCTCAGCATTGTGAAAGGAAACTCTTCAAGCTTCATCCGTTCCTTAGACCCATTCCTGCCTGAAAGAAATCACACCAGTCAACTTTGAAAACACCAGAAGTGAATGACAACACTTACTTACTGGGCTGCTTTTCGGGAGAGGCGCTCTTGCCTGGTTGCAGACTGATAAAAGCACTCCTACTGCACAAGAAGGAGCAGGGCTCCTATTTTCTTAGCCCAAAATATTCTTTATCCTTTACTACTTGGAACACAGGAAGTGGTAATATCAAACTGAAGGCACAGAGAAAGACCGAGAGCTTTTATCTTCCCTTTTCTGCATTGGTTACCACTCACCATTGCCAATAAGTGTCCTTGACCATCTCTGCGTGGGCTTGTTCTCAAGTAGTCTGTGATCCTGTACTGTTAGAAGGTGAGGAAAAGAAGATTCTAAAAAGGAAAACCAGATTTATAGACAATTTGTAAACACGGTGAAATAATCTCAACCTTAATGAAATACTATATGGCTTTCCTGACCTCTTCCTCTGTCTTACGGAACATGTAGACACTCAATTCAAAGGTGGTACACTTACACACTTACCAATTTTGGAAGTGGGATACTTGTGGGATAGGTGATTCATGTATTTGAAAGATAATCTAAATTGAATTAAAATAGATTTCAAAAATGTAAGAAGTTAAATGTTTCCTCACAAAAGAACTCTTAAGGTAAAGAGACATAGATGCCCATAGTTAGTAAAAACATACATGTTAAATCACATGTATTTACACAGATTTCTAGGAAGAGATGCTGTTTGACAACTGTTACTGTAAAAAGATGTGAGCATTTTAGTTGCTTACCTTTAGTGCACCACAAGCCAATAACATTATGAAGGTGTCAGAAGCATGGTTGCATAGTTTTGGCATTTGTAAAAGCGTAATGTTAAGTAACATAAATCAGACACAGAAGTGTAAATATTACATGGTCTCTCTTGTATGGAAAACACAAAATACAAATAAAGAGCAAAATAAGAGATAAAGATAACAGGAAACAAGGAGACAGATCTTTTGTAAAATAGAGGGGGCCCAAGAAAGGCGGGATGGAGGAAGGAAGGGTCGGGGGAGGGGGTGGAAAAGAATTAAGACAAGTTATGGACAGGGACCGACTGACTCCCCAGGACGAGTGCAGTCATTACGCCCTGCAAACGTGCACCAATAAAAGATAAGAATCGAAAAAATCAGTGTTCTACAGTAAGAGGGGAAAACAGAGTTTTGATTTTTGCAGTTTATATTTCTTTATTAGCGTTTGTTAAAATTTAATGTTATCGATTCCTTTTTTAACTTGTTTAACATATTTTCCCACACTTTGTAAGTTCTAAATCACACTTATTTTATTCACCAATACATACCGTGTTCAGCTTATGCATTGTGTGACACAGGACCCAACTTAAATCAATTCGGCCTCTGGTATACTCTACATAACAAACACTTAGTGGTTATGAATATAAAATCTGGGGTCTGGGTGGACTTGACATATATATTATAGAAAATGGACCCCAAACCAATACATAGAAATCATATAGAATTTAGTTTAAATTCAACACATTATATGATAGTTACTCTAAAATGTTGAAATATTAACAAAGAGGGTGGTTTGGATATCCACTACAGCCGGCTAGCGTACAAACTTGTTTGTGTGTACGGTCTTAGACACATCAAGCCACTTGATGTCATAAGTCCTTAAAAAACAAGGGGAAAAAAGGGAAAGTCTTCATTTTGGACGATATTCCAAATCCTTTCCCAAGCTGAAGTGTAAAAACACTGTCTGTTTGCTGCACTCTCTCATGGAGAAAATTGAAAAAAATTTACAGAAAATAGAGTCCAAAGAAAAATATAGAGAGATATTGCCACAGTTATTCCAAGTTAAATGAGGCTTCCTGGATGCTACAATGAGTATTATTATTCTATAATCTATGTTTATGATAAGAAGTTCAAATAACACCCAGTCTCTCTCTCTCTCTCTCTCGATCTCTGTCTTTGTCTCTCTCTCCTCTTCCTCACTAATGACTAGCTCTTAAATGATATTCAGGTACGCCAGTGAAACATAATGTGAAAGAAATAATAGAAAACAAAAGAAGTAGAAAATGAAATTGGTGAGCACAAAAATATTTGACAATATTGTATGAAAAGAATTTATAAAATACATAATAAAAATATAAGTATATAATGTAAAAGATAAAATACAAAATAGGTAGATGATCATTTTTATAAAGATCACTAGAAATTCCAGAAAAGACAGAGAAAAAGAAAAACCATATCAAAACAGTTCTAAAGTGTTCCATATTTTAAGGATATATTGTATTAAACTGAATATGATGGGTGATGGGTGAAGAAACAAAGAATGGGTTCATGTTAGGGTAGACTATTATGAATATTCATTACATACACTATAAAGACAAGATTTGAAAGCTTCTCAGAAAATAAACAACAGATTTTCCAATACCGAGATTGGAATATGAGTGTGGTGTTCTCAGTGGAAGTACCTGGTAGGCACTGGACAATATTCAAGTACTTTGAAAATATTGAGGAAAAATTAAACCTAAGCTATAGATCCATTTTTGACAAGTAGAACATAATGTTAAAAGCAAGATATTTTCAGATACTTAGAACCTCCAAACAATTGCTTTGCCAGTGAACTTCTCCCTCTCCCTCTCCCTCT
>PVLD010031017.1:0-16201 GCA_004027595.1 Dinomys branickii
CCCGCAAATTTTTCCGCTCCCGGCGGCGTTTGGGGCCCTCCACGCGGCTCGCCCGACACGCGCGAAACGTGGGATTGCCGGGCGTCTCCGCCACTAGCAAGCCGATCTCTGTCGGGAGTCGCCGGGGGGTTGCACCGTCTCGGGAGGCGGGAGGGCCCGAGGCGGCCGCGCTCCCACTGCGCCTGGACCGATCCCCGCTTCTTCCCCGCGGGGATCGTCCCCGGCTCCCAGAGTCTGGGGCTTTCCCACGTCTCGCCCCGGCAGCCTGGTCCGCCCTACCACATCTCCCCCGGCATCTCAGAGAAATACGCCCAGTTTAAACTTCCCAGCCGAGGTCCCGGCATTCACGCTCACCAAGTCTGTCTCGAGCTGGTGGTGTTTATTAAGGAGGTTCGCTCCCTTGCTGCTCACCCGGTTGCCATCTTCCCCGGATCCAACCAAGTATTAAATTCTTAATACGTATTATACATTTAAAATAGACGTCAACATTTTCACATCAGCTGTGTATACTCCCTCATAAACCTAAAAGATAACATCAGAAATAAACTCTTATATGAACTACAATGAAAACACTGACAGAACTCTACCACAAAAATTAGCTTTGCTTCAACTGTCATACCCAAGGCAGACTTCATATCCGACACCTGCATGTTCCATGCACATGCATCATTTACACTGACAGTGTGTGTACTCAGCTTTCCTTTCTTATGTGACAGGCCATTCTTGTCACCTCTGTTCTCCTCATGTTTTGTCAGGAGCTTCCTACTATAGTGTGCAGCATGAACTTGGCAGGGAAATAAAATGTCAATAAAACACAATATCAGATGTGCAATGAGTGCTTAGAACAGACAACAACATTTTCACATTAGCAGTTCACTTACAAAACATAAAAGATAACATCAAAAATAAAAACCTCTGTGAACTACAGTTTAAACACAAACAAAAGCCTACCACAGAAATAAGCTTTGCTTCCACTATCACACCTGAGGCAGTCTTCACACGATGGCTGCATGTTCCATACACAAGTACTGCTTACACTGACAGCACGTGTGCTGCACATGTGTGGTTTTCCTGTCCTTTCTTGTAGGGCACAGCTAACACCTTTTTCTCTCCCTGATGTTGTAGTAGGTGTTTGTGATGCTGTACCTGAATATTCACTTGTCAGCTCACCAATTGTGCTCCACACTTTTTCTGCATAGTTCCCAGGACAGAAATATTTTGGGTATTTTCTGCTATAAATGATCTTTTATGAGTTCCAATCTCAACTCTAAGAAAATTTCTCCATGATATTTTGCATTTGTTATTTTCTTTGTAAATTATCAAACTATTTATGTCACATGTTTAGGATCAAGTACAACACAACCATTGGGCAATGCCTTGTGTTTCAAGCAACATCATAGTTGCTATATAATCATCAACAACATCTACTCGACCTTTGGTTTTGTTGTAGAAAGTTTCCATCTCAGGCCTCTGTTTTGTTGTGGTTTCCCGGTCAACATTTCAATCATGGTGAAATGTTGGCATCAGCAGTACCAGTTTGTTTTTCTTTGCAATACATGAGGCCAATGCTACCTCTTTCTGAAAACCAAAGATTATATTATACAATTCTCTGTCTTGAAATCGCAGCAATTCATTTAGAATTTCTGCTTTGTTCCTGCTTACAGTTAGTTCCTGGGCAATTTGTGCTTTGTTAGCAAATGTAACATCAGTTGGGAACTGATAAGCCAGTTCTTGAATGTCATATATGTACATCACATTCTGATGAGTTTGGGAGATGGAAGCAACAAGTCTGTTCCTGACATCATTCAGTTTATTACTCTATGAAGAGGGACCTGATGGCTGAGTTCCGTGATAGATGTCTGAACTGCAAGCATAAGTCTTAGCATCTGTGAAGGTATACATTTTTATGCCATATTTTGACCCATCATTTTTCCATAAGTCTTTTACATTCCTACATTCTCAATAAGAGATCTATGCTAAGTGCAGCAGACCTATGAAGACTTTCAGTTCAGCTAGTGAGACATCATACTAAATACACTTTTGAATATGGCTATTGGTGTGTATAGAATGTTTTGCTTGCATCTCAGTCTTTATGCGTTTCACAGCATCTTGTAACATTTTACCTGTTACAGTTTCCAGCACTGAATGGTAGTGCTGGCATTCTGTCCAGTATGCTTCACCTCTGCTAAGACTTACTATATTTTTGGATGTAGTTACAACATTGGGTCATTCCATTTGGCTGTGTGAACATTTTGCAATATTTTGACTAGTCAAACAATATATTGCTCTTTTCTTCATCTTCTCAATGGAGTCTACCTTCCCTGTGTCTGTATCAGTTGAGTCTCACTCCATTTCCATCTCACAGGAACTCTGGCTCACATGGCCACCATCAAAATCATCGTCATCATCACCCACACTACTCTTCTGTTATACGAATATGTACTTCACCATAATAAATCATCGTCAATGCATGAGTAATCAATCTTCTTATTCACTTTTGACTTCCACCAAAACTTGCAAATCTAGTTTTCATGTGTCACTATGCTGAGTGTGCTACTTCTACCAGAAAAATCAAAAGAAAATTTTATTAACAAATCTTGGAGTGGTGTGGGTCTATTGGACCCTCTCTGGTACTCGTGTAAACATACACAAAACCAGTTAGAGGAAAACATGGGTAAAAATCCCATTTGACACTTTTGCACACATGTACACACCTTGGTGTTCATCAGACCAAGTGGGCAAACACAGAGATTACCTTCTGTGTCCCTTAGGCAAAGGTGCTGAGACACACAGCTGGCTACTCTTATGCTAAAGTACAAATTTACATTAGAAAATTAACTGATGGGTCCGCTGGACCCAGGGTTATGCTATGCAGTAATGGTCCACAGTTTTGCAATGTGTTATCATAGTGGCACTGAATAATTTCCTGGTTTTGGGGAATTTCTGATGGTGGATTTTCAGCTTAGGGATGCTCAGTGGTCTAAGTTGAAAGTATTGTTTGCCATCCTCCTTAGATACCAGGTCTGGGCACATAGGGCTGGCCCAGGTCAGGTAAAGAGGCAGGAGATTAGGGCATAGTAGTCTTGCTGCAGAAGTGAGCATGGTCATCACAGAGTTCCAGGGCACAACTGTGGAATAGTTCCCAAAGTCCTGCACTTGGAACCAGTCAGAGTGTGCTATCTTCGCTTGTTCTTGTGAAAACAGGAGCAAAGTTTTGATAGAGTGGCCTAGGCCTCATGTCAGCCTGAGCCTGGGAGGTACAAAAGACAGCTGCCGTCAGGTTTTCAGTGAACCCTTTCAGTGGCCTGTGGTTTTCAGGTGCATCTCTCTTAGAGCCTTTGCTTGGCTGGACTTGCTCTTCAGAGCATGTTTCTTTTCTTCTCATGCATTTAACAAATGTAAAACTTGATGACCTTTTCCACTCGTCTGGACCAATTCTTTGCTCAGGACAAAAGGAACCTGGAAACTGCCTCTATAAGGAGATTCCAGCACCCTAGAACATGTAACAGTAGTATAGAAGAAACAAAGAAGGTAGGAGAGAAAAAGGATACCCAAATGTGTAAACTATACTTTTAAGAAGACTGCAACCTCTGGGCAGAGTTAAGACTGCCCATGCCTGCACCTGCACTGCTACTTCTCCTCCAGGGTCTCACACTGAGACCCCTCTAGAAGAACAGTAAATCTATACATTCCTTACTTGATATGTCATGGCAGAAACATGGCCTCAGAGGAACCAGATTCAGAGGCTTCGAGGACTAATTTTAGGCAGCTTAGATCACGCATCACCATGTCACAGACTGAGAGGTTCCAGCAGCTGCAATGAGGAACTTAACCCTCCCCAAAATAGAATGCTCCGGTTCTATGTTTGAGCTGTATGTTCTTAATCTCTTGATAAAATTTATTTCTTCTCACCTAGAGAGCAGCACACAGTAGGCTTCACATCAACTACTGTCCCAGAAAAGGAATTCCCAGGACATGCTGTTATCATATGTTTATCGAGTTGTGGTTAGTACATCTTGAATAATGAGGTTGTGAACCAAAGAAGGAGGTTAGGAAAGTTTATTGGAGATAAGGAGAATAGCCCCAGGGTTTTTTAGAAAGGGTCTCAACTGGATTGACACATGATCCCTCCATTTAGACTGACTTATAGGTAAGCAGTGCACAGGAATTTTTAACTGTTTATGGACCCTATAATGAGTGTCTCCCTGCAGTTAAAAAAAATATCAGTTGGAACTTATGATTTTTTAGGCCAGGTTTTTAAAAATATGGTGTTTATAATAAATTGGGATTTTAGAAAAAAAACTAGCTGGTTTGCATTATAACATTTTTAGAACTCAGAAACTTAGGAATGATGTTTTAAGAGGATTGGCTATATTTTACATTACAGAGAAAATTTAATGTATTTTACATTTTTCAGAACTCAAGAGCTCAGTATGTGGCAGCATCTCTACTTAGGAGGGAGAAGTTACATTTTATGTTGCACAAAGAATGTTTATTTCTGGTCACAGTTTCATTTTATTGTCTATTTTTGTTTTAATCTTCATTAGCATGGCAAGGGCCCCACCATTTTAGGCCCTTTTTCTAGCTAGCTTCCTCACTCACATGTAAATAAATAAACCCTTTCGTATTCACCCTTGTCCAAAGAAGCATCTCTTAACTGTCACGGAGGGGGTTGGGAAAAGACCAAATCCAGCCCTTCCTGCTGACAGTGGATGATGCAAGGAAAATGGCAGCTGGGGCTTTTCTTACAGAACTCATCTAAGAGGCCTTGGACTGATGTTAGAGGTTAGCAGTGATGGACACTCTTTAGCAGGCTGATAGTGGATAGTAGTAAGGGAGACTGGCAAATTCATTGCTGGCTCCATCCGCATGACTATTCAGAGTCTGACAGCCTCTAGGTGAGAATAAATAAATTTTATGCAAAGGTTAAGAATGTATGGCCCAAACGTAAGAACCAGAATGAAAAAGCAAGTTGGGTAAGCAGGGGAAGGAGCCAAATCAAAATACTATTTCAAGGGGTCAGAGAAGGGTTTGTAACCAGCTGAGTCTTATACCTGTCTGCTTATGGGGGTTATTTATAAGTTATTTATAAGATTTTTTATTGTCTTAAGGTCTTTTGGATCTTATGTAAAGACTTATTTATATACAACAGGTTATATTTGTTGGTGTATCAGTCATTTTAGTTTTAGCTCAGAGAAGATTGAGAGCTCTGTGGTTTTAGCTAAAGAATTTAAAGATTTTTGTTGTGCTTTTACAGTTGTCACAGTGGCTTTTCAGTCTTGTTGAATCATAATAGTGAGGTTTAAAATGAGTTTTTTTCTTAATAGGGAAATGTCTGTAAACCAAAAGAATGTCTTGGAAATTGTAAGACTCATATTTGGTCTCTTTAATTTAGGGTTATTATATGTATTCTTGGCCTAATTTTATTTCATCAATCTATTATAAGAGGACATATTAGATATGGCTCTCTTGTGTCACAACAGCAGCGAGTGTTTTAAGAAGGGCCCTGGGATCCCCTTTTAAGAGTCTGACCTGAAGAGGACACCTGTTCTGGCCTTGGCATCTTCACCTATGGAATAGCTGTTATCACTGGATAGGCTCTTTTTTTATTTATAAGGAGACAGAAGATTAAAGTGTGGCAAAGCTGGCTGTGGAAGTAGGTGTGAGCTGCTAATTACAAAATCCTGTAACACTACACAGACAAGTTCCCACGGCCCTGCCCCTGGACTTCTCAGAGAACTCGAGCAGGTTTTCAGAGGGGAGCCTAGACCCGGCATCAGCCTGAGGAAAGGGGACACAAAAGGCCAGTGCACTGTGAGTTTGGGGTGCTGTGCTCCTTTTCCATGGTGGCCCCTTCAAGCTTTGGGTGCACTTTTCCCACTTTTGCTTGGCCCAAATTTGCTCTGCAGAGCCTGTTTGTTTCCCTACCTTTAATAGGATGTTGCTACTGTTTGTGCTTATCTGGATGAATTCTTTATTCAGGACAGAATGAACTGAAAAAGCACCTCCAGAAAGAGACTCCAGCACCCTCAAACCCAGAAACAATCCTACCTCAGGCAAATGGGGTAGAGGGGATTCCTCCAGTGAAGAGATGAGGACCCCGAAAGCCACCCTTCCTGTAGAGTAAGTTGCAGGTGCACTGAGCCTCCATGAGGAAAGAGGATTTTCAGGACTAGTTAGTCAGAGGCATGGCAAGGATTTATCAGTCAGAATTTAAAAGTTCTCAATCACAAGTGGAGCATTGGCACTCATAGCAATGAACCACGTTACAGCCTTGACCTAGGAAAACCTGTGCTCCCCTTGAGGTGGTGAACCCTATAGAATTTGTGAGTCTATGGGAAGTTCTGTCTTGGGTCTTTGTTTATAGGAAAAGATCACCTACGGAAAGATAATGGCTCGCTTCACAGGTGAAGGCACAGCTCCACTAATTTTTTAAGGGTGAATAATTAAAGCATCCACCGAATTCTCTCAACCTGTTCTTTTATCTTAAAATCAGGCTTTTCGTCTTTCTCTACTAAGCCAACTCATAAACTTACAGTACTGAGGCAGGTGATTAGGGTGTGGCCAACCATCTGAGCATGTGGGCATGACCTTTCAACCACAGGGAGCTAGAAACAGATGCAGAACCAAGTTCCCAAGCCTGAGCCTGGGACCAATCAGAAAACACTTCTGGCATGAAATCAAGCAGCCTAGATATAGGCCTTCCTATAGCAGGATGGCCTAGATCACACACACACACACACACACACACACACACACACACACACACACACGTTGGACTGGGTCCCGGCTTTTGTCCTGTAAAACAGGCTGTCCTTTTATTTGTAAAATTGTTCTACCTGTGGGCAGACCATTCTTTTCTCCTATAAACCAAGCCCAAATTTCCTGTAGATTGACAAATGCCAGATTTCTACTGCCAAAAACACCCAAGTATTCATAGCTCAGGCTACAACTCACCTCTCTCTCTCTCTCTGACTCCATTCTTTGGTCTACTTTTAGAATTTTGCCCGAGGAATTTGGCACTTAACAGAAAAGCAAACAAAATTACAGAAAGAAAAAATAATTTGCAAAGTCATGCCTCCAACAAGTGACACAGTAGATTCAAAATTAAAGATAAATCATTGCAAAGCTTCCCTTTCTACCTGTTGTGCCTGTCACCTGGAACGTGGATGAGGCACAGCTTCCTCATCAGGACACTGCGCTCCTTCTGCGGAGGTCCACAGCAGGGTGGCCAGCATGAGAGCGCACCCCCAGGGCCTAGGGGCCCAAGCTCCGGTCTTCTGTCCCTGCAACAGTTCCTGCAGCCTCTTGAAAGAACTCAGTCTGAAGCTAATAAATCTAAATGGTTCCTGTAAATCTTACGCCTGTGCTCCATGTGGAATGTTGAACTCCTTCAAAGCAAATGGTAATAGTGACAGACAGCTCATTTTAAACCCAATTCTTTAGAAAGATAAGGCCAGAGAAGACTCAATCCACCACTCTGATTTGCGGATTAAAGTGACTCATTTGCAGGACTTCAGCTTTGAAGATCACTCATCTCAGAAAATCTGCAGGACAGAAACAAAGGATGTCTTCAGTGTAAAACTTCCAGGCAATTGCATTGTTACAATTCTCCTTTCAGTGAGTTTTTCCAACAGATCATATCTACTTGAAGGCATTGCATCCCTTCCTTCAGCAAAGAAGTAAAAAATCTAACGTCTCTGAAGAGAGACTAAGGTTAGGAAAAAGGTTAATTCAGTTCAGTCTTTCCCAGAATGATTTAGTATTGCCCACAGTTTCTTCTACTGAATTTCTTAAAGAGGAAGTGCAGTAGCCGTTTTCACCATACTAAATGTCTCCTGGTTGTCCTTACACATTGGATTTGGAGTTTCTGTTTGTTTACGGCAGATTTTCATTGAATGGCTCACCGGAAGGGAGCCCCTGTCTCTCTACTCCAGGGTCCAAGTGAGGATGCAGCAGGAATTGGTGCATGGTGCTCCCGCATGCAGGGGAGCAACATCCTGAGACCCCCACGACAAACCATAAGGTGAAAACACCAGGTACAGGCGCGATGACAGGTAACAGGTGCAGGGGACATGGCAAGTCCTCCTGTGGATGGGGCTGGCTGTGGTCCCTGTGCATTTTGCTAAGGATGAGCTGCTGGGCAGCTGGGATCCTCCTCCTCCAAGCGGAGTACGTCTTGGTGAAGAGGGGACGCACTGCAAGTCCTGGGAAGCAGGAGGGAAGACGAGCCGGCCGGACGTGAGAAGGGGGGGTTCCTGTGTGGAGCAAGAGGAGACAGAGGGACGCAGAGACACAGAGACACAGAGAGAGCGGTACAGAGACAGAGGACGGAGAGCCCGAGACAGTGCCGCAGACGTCACACTGGACGAGGCTGAGCGCCTGGCAGACACACAGCGCCTGTGCCGCTCCCGGAGGTGGGGCCCCGGGGGGCGGAAGAGTCCCCAGCCAGCGGGGAGCTCACCTAGCAACCCTGCTCTAGGACCCTGAGATTTCATAACTATCAGCACTCCATAGCCAAACTCCATTTCTGGAAACCTCAGATGAACTCATTTCAACATTTGCAAACTGACATTTTTCAAGTAAATGTCTTAAAAATCTTCTTTTCTACCCCTAATGACACAGGCTCTTAAAATTATGTGTGCTATTGTGTAAAAATAGAGTCATTATATCTTTTCCATAAATCTATGTCCCCAAAAATCTTTTGATCTTTAGCTAGCAAATGTGATTATCATTTACATTAGAAAATACGGCAATATTTCCCAAAACTCAAAAGTATGTCAGTATTGATCACACTTTTCTGAACAGAGTATGGTCCCTTTCACTCCACGCCAAGATTTTCCCTTGCTGTGAGGCAAACAGAGAAGGTCTGTGCCCTGCCAGGAGTTGGCTCAAAGCTGAGTTTCCTGGCCACAGTCCTGTACTGCAAAAAAGAGAGAAGAACGTGGGCTGGAGGCCACAGGCAGCCAGTCAGCAGGAGCACCAGGACCTGGCAGACACGCAGCGTCTTCGCAGCTGCCCCAGGCCACAGCACAGACAGGAAGCCGCCAAGAGACAAAGTGCCCAGGGAACCTGTGGCCGTGTTCTGATGCCGTGCTGTCTTCACCACCCTGGGGGTTGTGTGTGCTGCCTCTGAGCAAGGACAGACTCTGCGGCCAACTGGTCACCCCACACACCCTTACCAAGCGAACCCTGAACTGTGCTCTGTTCGGGCTGATGTCTGGATGTCTCCCAAAGCCTCATGCCGTCATGGGGGGCGGGCTTTTCGAAGGCAGCTGAATCTACAGTTGTGGTTGCTTCATTGTCCAGTGCTGGGAGTGGGAATACATGAAGGTTTCCTGGCATGCCCCCCTGGCTTTCCGTCCTCTTCAGACGCTGCAGAGCCAAAGCACAGGAGCAGCACAGAGGCCTCAGGGGTCAGAGGCAGGACTTCTGGCTCTGCCGTCCCAGAAGTGTTTGCTGAGCGCTGCTCAGTGTGTAATCCCTGCATGCTTTCTGTCTTCTAATTGGACCGAGGTTGCTGCATTAGTCAGTCAGTTTTTCTTTAATAAATTTTGTCAGGCTAAAACTTTTCATGTTCTATTCTGGGCTCTGTGCACTTGGTTGAACTTCCCACTTGTGACTTGTCAGGGAACACTCCAAGGGTGGGGTGACAGACCTTGTGTGGCCCAGAGGGGTGATGGGGGCGGGCCGAAGCAAGTGGGTGAAAGCTGCCGCTCCCCCTCGAACATCAAGAAAGCCAGAGGAAGCAGCAGCCCAGAAATGACCCCAGCATCTCCTGACCACTGCTTGTGGGCTCCAGGAGCAGCCTCAGGCTGAAGGGGGACTGCAGGCCCAGGCCGCCAGCATCTGTCCAGGCAGTATGGCAGCCACATGCAAACTGAATCCCGAGGGCAGCTTTGAGGCACCAGGCCTGGACACGGCCCTTGTCCGGGGGCCCATGGGAAAATCCCATCAGCTGCAGGCTTTCAGAGTGATTGACGCCTTGTGCTGTGGGTATCCCTGCTGGAGCAGAAAGGGGTCACACCGCCGTCGCTTCGCAGGCAGTCTCAGGGGCCCTCCAGGAAGGTCTTGCCGCCTGCGAGTGCTGCTGGACAGAACGTCTGTGGCCCTGGCGTCATCTCACTGTTCTCAGTCCGCACCCCGGCCTCTGTTCCAGGTCCAGAGCTCCTCATACCCCAGGGCCCTGCACTGCCTGCGTGTGGCTGGTGGCTAAACAGCCAGACTCCGAGAGGTTTTATGGAGTGTCTGTTGGCACCACCAACCTGTTGGTAGCACACATGGGCGCCAGGTCTGCCTGAGTTCGCATTGGATCACCTGAGGATGTCAGCCAGTTCTGTACTCATGTGAGCCACTCTGCTTGTTAGAAATTTCTACTCATTTCTGGCTACTTCCTCCAGCTGCATGTATCTGATGACAGTTATTATTTTGTGCCTAAATTAGCTGAAGCTCTGATAATCATGACATGAAAGATGTATTTATGTAGCACTCATAGGATGACACAGGGCAACAAAAAATGAAAACCTGGTTCTATCCTGGTGATGTTTGACAGAGGAGGGAACAAATTACATTCCTCAGTATAAATAATAAATGTAGATAAATATATTATATGTACTTATATATATAATAGATTTAGCCTCTAAGTTATATGTTATTCTCTCCCTGACAATAGCATCATAAAAATATTTTTATTCGTGACTTTCATACTACTAAATGTATCATGAGATATTTAGGACTCTAAAATAATAGTTTATGCCCAGACATTTTTCATCTCTAGAATGCACATACATTTTAGATCCCACTGTTATTTACCTCATTTGTTTTTATGAGACATGTTAGCTACACAGATTAATGTTGGTATTTGACCTTTAGAATTTAGTGCACTGCTCATAAACTTTATGGGCACAAAACACAGCTTTTAAAAAAACTGTCCACCTTTGAGGCTGGGTGGGGAGTAAGGAGATACACAGAGGCAGGTGGGACGTGTTGACTTCAGTACATTCTGCTGGTTTCTGTGGTGCATTAAGTTCTCAGAATTTGCAGAAATCTTCCAGCTGTGTCCGTAAGAGATGGGAATTGATGCAGGTGAGCATGTTCTCACAGAAGGGGTAACTAGGATGCGGTGCGTGGTCCCCTGCTCCGGACAGAGTCCACACAGGCAGACACAAGCCCAGCTGGTGCCGCCAGAAGCTTCACAGAAACAGAGTGCTTTCTGTGGCTGCAGGCACCACAGACCAGGGCGAGGGCCGGCGTGAGAGCACACACCCTGGTGCGTGACGGAGACCAGTGTCTTTGTTAAGGAGGAGCACGGTTTTGTTGGTGAGGAGGACCTTGACAGTGACAAGGAGAGACATTGGAGAGCCAGGCTGCACTTAGGTGTCATGTGAAGCCTCTGCTCTAGAAAATGGGTGGTGGCCACGCTTATTTACAGCAATGTCAGCTGCATGAAAATATTTTTGTAGGAGGCTGCTTCTCTTTTTGACTTTGGATGAATTAAATAAAAGCTGAGGCAGTTATAAAGGAATGGAGGCAGCGATTGGCTGGCTGCCTTTGTACTTAACAGCTTGGGAAACAGTCTATGAGGATGCTGTAGGAAAACGTGGCTGATCTCTGAATTTACTAAGAAAGTGGTCAAAAATCTTGACAGATTCTTGTTAGTTTGTGTCTCTCCTGTCCTTCCCTAGAGGGACCTCCCTGTCACGATTATGCAGCTGACATGTACCTCAGGGTGATTTGCTGTCCGTTTCCTCCTTGGTCAGGATCTTCCACAGCACAGTTGCTGTTTAGATCTGGAGGGGCCCCAGGCCAGGGTGCTAAAGCCCAGTCAGTCTTCAGCCTGGTCCTTTACGAACAGGGTCCAGTGGGTGTCTCTCTGCCCAGTGAGGTGTGGCCTTGGAGGACAGCACAGCACCCTAAGCCATTTCTCTCTCTGTTCTTCCAGCTGCCAGATGATCAGCGTCCTCTGCAGATGTGGCCACCATGACAAGCTTACCAGGATGACAGGGCCAAGCGGGCCTGGATGGAAACACCCCCACTGGGAGCCAAGATAAACCTTACCCATTTTTAGTTCATTATCGTGCTGTTTGTTGCACTAAGGGGAAGCTAGCACTGTAACTTCCTGAAATTCTACTCCTCCTAGTTGTCTTGACAGGAGAACTCAGCACTTGGAAATAACAACAGTCTTCTAGATCCATTAACTCATCCAACTAAACCAACCTACCCTGATGAAACAGAATTTAATCTTCCTTGTCACCAACCTTGGTAAGTCCTGAAATGTTACAAAAATAGCAGATTTTTCCACTTGGTGTTCATATTCCTAGAAAGTGGTGCTCTTGTGAGTTTTCACCCCAAAGAGGTGACGCATTTAAGCAAGTGTCATTACAGGTTATTTCACAGAAAATAAGAGGAATGCCTGGGTGGGTAAAATGGTGCCCATGTAGGACTCAACATTTCCACGCCTGGGAGGAAAGAGGGGAGGGAAGCGAAAAATGAAAGCAAAGCTTTTGTAAGGAGAGTTAGAGGGGTTGAGGGGAGGGGAGGAAGCTGGAAAAAAGAGGACTCCAGGTGTATCATGTGAAAGTACAAATTCCCTATGAGGAATGGGATCATTATATCTTAAAACGTACCAATAAAGTTAATAAAAAACAATTCCAAGTCTGGTTAGACGGTCAGGGAGTGGCTCTCCCTCCCACCCACTCCAGCCTGGGACCCCAAGAAAGTCCCCAGGGTGGTACAGGGCCTGGATCTGATGGTTCTTCAGGTGGAGGTGGCCCCATTCTTCTTTCCTAAAGTGCATCACCAAGACGGAGTCCCTCCTGGGTATGATGGCTGCCACGGCAGCCACAGGTGTAGCCGAGCTGGCTTGGTCCTGCAGACCTCGCTGAAGGTGCTGGAGCTGCACTCGGCAGAGGCTCCTTCTGCTCCGAGCTGCCCTCCTGCCAGCGTGGCCAGCCCGCAAGCCAGAGCAGGTTACACGGGCACCAAGGAGAGCGTGTGTCCGCTTTGCTCCCCCAGTATGCGCAATTGGAAGCAGGGCTGGAACAGAGTTTGTGAAAATCTTAGGTAACTCAGGAAAGGAGGGCACGTCTGCGCAAGAACACAGTCATTCCACTTGCCCTTGCAGCCGGCCGGCATGGCACTGTGTGAGAAATGGGTAAGGACCTAACCTGGACCTTTGCTCAGTCACACAGCCTGCTCTGAGAAAAAACCTCTTCACATGGAACAGAAATGTAACACCTAGTGAGTGGGAGAGGGGACTTTCTAAGGCTTGCGTATTTAATGTGTGTTATTATATGTGTAGTTTTAATATGTGAATGCTTTTATGGGGAACTATAAACACTGTGAGTAGTCAGCCTCTACACAGAAAGTTTCCCATGTAGTTATGATCCCTTTTGCTCAGAATTCAAATAGGCTACACATCAGGGATTACCAAAAGGAATCTCTCCTCTCCCTTCTTTCTTTCTTTCTTTTTCTTTCTTTCTTTTTCTTTCTTTCTTTCTTTCTTTCTTTCTTTCTTTCTTTCTTTCTTTCTTTCTTTCTTTTTCTTTCTTTCTTTCTTTCTTTCTTTCTTTCTTTCTTTCTTTCTTTCTTTCTTTCTTTTTCTTTCTTTCTTTCTTTCTTTCTTTCTTTCTTTCTTTCTTTCTTTCTTTCTTCTGCCTTCCTTTCTTTCTCTTTCTTCCTTTATTTTTCTCTGTCTCCTTTTTTGTGCATGTGTGTGTTCCTGTCCAGTTAAAAAAATCCTGATTAGATACTGATTAGCAAATGAAAAGCTGTTTTACCAAATGAAATCACATGCATGCCCACTAGTTACAGTCTATTCTTTCATTCATTCAACCAAGATTTGAATAAACAAATAGTTAAACGATTGATAACTACGTTTTTCTATTTGATAGGAATAGCAACAAATAAAGAGCAGAATTTGTGTGAAACACGATCACATCTCCAGAACTAAGGGTGGAAACACTAACACACTGCTTTTAATTATTTACATTTTGCTTATCATAAAATTTTAGAATCTTATAGCATTTCTAGGTAGTAATTTCACTTTTGTTCTAAAAATAACACTCCCAGTATACAAGATCATCCACTCTCGAGGGCAAATGGTATTTGGACTGTTCTTATTAGTTTATTTGGAAATATGTAACTTATTTTATGCTCTTCATTACCACATAGGTTTGACCACAAGGCAAATTCCCTGTGATGATGAATTTCCTGGTTTGCATTATTTTTTCTACATCTGGGGGTCGTGTGTAGTGTGAGCAATCTAGACCTGTGACCCACAGAATTGGCATCAGAGCCAAGGACATACAATTTTACATATAGAGGATAAAAGTTATAGCCACGCAAATAACAATCATGAGAACTGGTAAGAAAATCGACACAACCTATTTTAAGACAAACTAGACAGGGAGGTAGACTAGTGCGGCAGGTAAAGATAACTCTTAACAAAATTAATACCAGTCCACTAAGGAAAGTTTAAAACTGCAATGAATTTGCACCTGAAACAGAGCTTCAGAGTAGTCAGGGCGTAACCTGGTAGCACAGAGAACCAAACCCTCCACTGGTATAACAAGTTTCCCAGGGCCCCTCCCGGGAGCCAACAAGCATCACATAAATCACCCGGCCAGTGCCTCCTCATTTTAGAAACTTCCCAAATACTCGTTGTAGAAATGGTTTTCCCCTCTTTATTTGAAAACATTCATGATCGTGTCAACTTTAAGGAGGAGTTTGTCAAGAGCAGGCACCAGCAGGCACGTGTGGAAATACATTATTACTTTAGAGTCGAGGTTTTCTCTCACATGTACGTGTGCAAGTCCACGACTTACAAAGATTCAACCTAATGCAAGGTCTGTCCTTCGAATCCCCATTGCAAACATCCTCAAGGCGCCTGTCGGGGTTCACCTGCTTGCACTGCTCTCTTACCTGGCGTTTTTTTTTTTTTTAAATAAAAGTACAAAAACATTAAAAAACAGACACCAATTAGCATAAAAAATAGTACAATCACCACTAATCTATAGACAAAGTGACATGGTCTCAAGAGTTGTTATTGCTTTATCCATTGATATCTTCGAAGTGTAAATATATGAACCCATATACAGACATGCAAAATAAGTCAGACAATTAATCCTCTCAACAACAGAAAAAACACAAAAACCAAAAATCCAAAGACAAAAACCAAAACAGGCAAACAACAACAACAACAACAACAACAAAACCCACCAATAGTTGCTGCTTTGCATATTGATATCTTCGAAGTGTGTGTTCAGGATAACACATAGAGACATGCAAGATTGATCAAATAACCCGTCATCGATTATTCCTTAGCATTAAGTGATATAATACAATAGTAGAACCATGTTAGCCCTCCTGCATACATGTATATTCATATATACATACATACATTTTTGTCTCTTTCTTTTCTCCTTTCCCTCGTCCCATCCGTTCTTTGTTTTAGAACAGAGTTCCTTCATGTCTCTTAGTTTATATTCCCACGCTCGGGTTCTTACACCAGTGATACAATACGTTGCCTGCACATGTATCGCTGATTTATTTCACTTATGAGTATGGACTCCAGTTTTGACCACTTGCCTACAAAGTCCCCAAAACTGTCTTTCTTTATAGCTGAATAATATTCCATTATATAAACATGCCACAATTTTTTAATCCAGTCTTCTGTGGATGGACACGTGGGTTGCTTCCACATTTTAGCTATTACAGATTGTGCTGCTATAAACATGGGTGCACATATATCAGAGTGGTATGATGTTTTCAGATCTTCTGGGAAAATACCCAGAATAGCTGGTTTGAATGAAACCTCTAGACCTAGTTTGCGGAGAAATCTCCAAACGGCTCTCCACAGTGGTTGCACTAGTCTGCATTCCCACCAGCAGTGTAATAGGGTCCCTATTTCTCCACAACCTCGCCAGCATCTGCTATTGGATGACATTTTCATACTGGCCAGTCTTACTGGGGTGAGATGAAATCTCGATGTTGTTTTTATTTGCATTTCTCGAATGACTAAGGATGTGGAACATTTTCTCTTATATTTATTTGCCATTTGTATTTCTTTGTCTGAGAATTGTGTATTCATCTCAGATGCCCATTTCTGGATTGGGTCTTTGAATTTGGACAGGTACATGTTTTTTAATTCTTTGTATGTTCTAGATAGAAGACCTTTGTCTGAGGGACAGCCAGCTAGGAT